>JAUZST010008452.1:0-12500 GCA_034779995.1 Parotocinclus haroldoi
TTATTATTATTATTATTATTATTATTATTATTATTATTATTATTATTATTATTATTAACAATAATAATAATAATAATGAGCTGCTCTAACAATGCTGATTGCATGATCACAGCCCCCTCTGTATCACCAACGCTGAAATTTGGGGAGATCGGATCATCTTATGTGAAGCTTTTCTGGGATGAAATCCCTTTGCAGGAGAGGAATGGAATCATTTCTGGCTATAGGGTTTTCTACTGGACTGAGAAAAACAATACAGGTATGTACAAATGTTAGGATGGTACCGTATTGAAGAGACAAAACATTTCAGTAACCAATAAAAGTGTTTGATTCTTTTTTTCCTGGACTAAATAAAAGCATATATATAGCTATGGGTGGCAGAACGCTACAGTAGTTAGCACTGTCACCTTACAGCACCAGAAATTATTGGAAGTACTACTGTGGTTCTTGGGTTTCCTCCCACATTCCATAGACATTTTAGATCAGTTGTTATCTATAAATTGTCTTAGTGTATCCCATTTTACATATTTTCTTGGCAAAGATAATTGCCATACTTAAAACTGCCCAATGCAGACTGTAATATAGTTCCTAATTATGCATGTAATTAATACAAACTAAATCAATATTCAGTGCTTAATATTCAATCAATATATATCAAAATATATTCAATTAAAACACTGAAAACAACTTATCAAAGTATGACATCCAGGGTTTTTTTTTATTTTACTTTGTTATATGCGTTAAACCTTTGTCTTTAAAGTGAATGTACATTAATCAGATCATTGTTAAATGGCTCTTACCTGTATTTTTTGTCTAACATTTTGAAAGGATATTGCTATGTGAATATACTGAAAAGCATTAGAAGGGTTGTGAAAACACCCATAAACCACGGCCATCATTCCATATGTTTCATACTTTAATCCAAAATGTCTCATTTGGGGCTCCTGAGATTTAAGTATGCTAATGCTTAAATAGTTTCAAATAGAAATCTTAAAACCACACAAATCACATAAACCAAACTATATGCAATAGTACTTGCACAAAAATAACTGTTTGTAAATATGTAAGTAAAAACAAGAATACTGATTGTAACTTATTTTCCAAACAACTACTGTTTGTCAGACAGAAACTCTTTACAATGACTGTTTTCCCATTTATTGACATTGTTATAATGAAGTTTTAGACACTGAAGTGACAAACAAGCATGTGATGCTGAAACATCTTCAGCCTTCCACCATCTACAAAATCATGCTCATGACTAGCACCCGTGGTGGAAGTGTGTACAGCTCCACTGTGACTGTGAAAACCACATCTGTTGGTAAGTGATGATTCCAGATTTTATTGGGATTTTTTTACAAGATTGTTTGTTTCACATAAACAAACTTTTTTTAAATACATTCCATCATTTTCAGATGCCTTTGAATTAGTTCTAATTGCCATTCCAGCCTGCATTGGGATTACTATAACCTTCTTTGCTGCACTTACGTGTTTCAGTAATAATAAGTGGTGAGTCTCTTAAAAAATGGCAGAAATTTGCATAATAGTTTCAAACTCAAATAACTATGTTAGATTTCATTATACTTTTTGTTACAGTATAAAGAAGTACCTGTGGCCAATGATTCCAGATCCAGCCAATAGTAATATTAGGAAGTGGACAGCTGCTGAATCTCTGGAAGTATGTTCAATTTGCTTTGCTACAAACAGATTTCTAATATTACTTATTTGTCTAGAACATGTTGCTTTGTTACAGCATGTGAAAATGTCTTGTTGTTTTGAGGTTGCAGGTATTACATTAGCCTGATTTTTGTATGAGTTTGTTTTATTTTTATATATTAGCCATTATATACTAAATGCCCAGAAGTATTTGAACATCCCTTTTAATTACTGGATTCTGTATTATATAAAGCATTAAGCATCTGCACAGACAACAATAGTAGCAGATTTTTTATGCTGAAGCGTTAATGTGGTACTCTAAAAGGAAGCCACACATAAACTATGGGATATTTCATTATGAGATATTTCAGTATATACAGTATATAGGGTCAGATGTAAGCCTTTCATGTACAGCATGCTGTCTCTATAGCAATGGAGTATCTAGCTGGCTAATTGTTATCTAGCTTTTAATTTAGCTTGTATTTCTGTTTCCGTGTTATGTTAAGCATACACAGTCACTAAGCAATCTACAAACCACACAAAAATCACATACATCAATATAATATGCAATATTACTTGTACAAAAAATAATAGTTTTTAAATTTGTAAGTGAAGCACACCCACAAATATCTAGAGCATTTTAGCATTTAGCTAAAATTTAGCTAAAAGTGATTAAAAGAAGAGCCTAGAAGCAATGACGGGACCAACACCATGATAATGCCCATGGAGTTGGTCCCTTATATGAGTATTGTGTGGATCCCTACAGGAACACACAGATATAATGTTCACATAATTTGGTTAATGCAATGTGCTGAATTATTGTCTTAGTAAGGGCTTTAATGTTGTTTTATGTTCTCATGATATATGTAATAAATCACATGACACTTTGTTCTTCAAAAGGGCATTGTACCATTTAAAGAGTTCAAAGACCCAGCACTGGTGTACATCTCCCACTTCAGTCTTCTGAGTTTGACTGACAAAGAGTTGTGGAAAGGAGACAAAAGCTTCAAGAATGGAAAGTGGGCTTATGGCAATGGAAGTTCTGATGAAAACCACAGTGATTCCTCCCATGATTCAGAAAAGTATAATTCTGAGCAGCAGAGTGAGTCTGTGCCTTATGCCACCGTTGTATTTTCGGAGCCGTACCGGACCCAGCCTGTCCCTCCAGCAGTCTACCTGCGATCAGACTCTACACAACCCCTACTTAGTGAAGAAGAGCCTTCCACTCCTCACCTGTATGAGCACATCTCCAGCCAAGTCACTCTTCCTAATGTACAAAACGTTCCAGTTTTTCAAGAGGATTTCAGTGTTGGTGAAACGGTTTCATGTCATTGGGAGGATTTTCCTATGCTCTGCTCCTTGGAAATTACAGGCATTAACAGTAAGACTGAACCTAAAAATCTGTTTTTGAATGGCTAAATCATCTTATACTGTTTGGTTGTCAGGTGATATTTGTCATCAGCGTCAATATACTCAGAGAGCATAGCATATTACCTTTGCCTTTGAATTAATAGAATACAACTGAATCTAAAATAACTGCCTTGGTTTTTTAGAACCTTTTATCACATGTCTATTTGGTATAATGAAGTACATTTTTTTTTACTTTTTATTGATGAATACATCCAGTTTAAACAAGGGCTTATTATTTCATTTGTTAACCCTTCTTCTTTAAAACTTCTGGAATTCTCCTCAACATGCTGGAGGTCAGCTTATGCAATAAACAGTTTTTTGTAGGGCATTTTCCATTGAAGCTTCTTCCCTCAGGAGTTCTCAAATCTTAAAACTCATCTGTTTCGTAATTAGGTTGGTAAGTGTGTTGGGTTTGTTAAAGGTGCTATATAAATATGAGTTTGTTATTGTCGGATTGACAACATCTCTGTGGAATTAAGATATAGAGAGTTTCCTGACTCAAAATGTTAATGTTTTGTTCACCAAGACACTTGTTTATTACTTTTGCCTTGTGGCAAGGTGAACAATGCATTGTTCATCTCCAAACTGGTCCTGGACCTTTGGTAGAAGTTGCTCTCTGAGGATGTTTTTGACTTTCTTGGGTACCCTGAATCCTTCTTCACTGCAATTGAACAACTCTTCACTGCAAATGAACAACATGATTTAACTAATGGTTGATCAGGGTGCTATCTTACAAGCAGCAATGTCCTTTTCCATGAAATCCTTTTGATGCAATGCAATGATGACTGCACAAGTTTCCTTAACCATGGGACAGGTAACCATGGTTAACAGAAGAAAACTTAAAAGCACCCCTAGCCATTTAAGAAGAAGAGCAACAAGTCTGCTCTTCTAATCAGCATGACAGATTGATATCAGCTGTCCATCTTGTCCACATTAAGATTTACTCCTGAGCTAACAAGATCACTGAAATGTTAGCAGGTCATTTTGTAAGCCTGACACGCTTTAGACTGAATGCAGTAATTTTTGCAGGCCATTTTCATAGCAGGGAATGACTTTGCAATTCATTGCAATTCATCTGATCACTTGTCACAATCTAGAGTTAATACAAATTGCCACTGATGCAGCAAACTTTGTGAAAACCAAACTTTTCTCAAAACTTTTGTGAATTACCGTACTATACTGCCCACATAAATCAGGGGATACCACAAAATGAAATATCCCCTAATGAAATATCCCCTAATTTTTGTGAACAGTGTATATGAAATAATGGCATTTACACCCTTCATATTTATTAAGGTATTTTTGCTTGACCATTTGGTTACTTAAATATTTTGACATAATGAGTCTGTGACGTATTACACTTAACTGGCATTTGCTCCACGCTGATAGTCTAGTTTTATTTCGTAGTCATGTCATGATTGTACGTTACAATACAAGAGTATGACGGAGACCACACTAGGTCCACACTATGAGTCCATCTTAATGAAAACAAGTAAAATTCCATCTTGTTAAGTAAGAGGTAAGTCAGCATTCCATGTATTGTTCAGTTCGTAAATTATGCAAGTAAATGATGTAGGCTATATACTCTCAAGTTCTTTCTTAAGTACAATATACTAATACTAGGTAGGGCTTTCTTTCACTCTTAAAACAACCTCTATTCTTTATGGTATGGATTCCACAAGATGTTTGAAACATTCTTCTGCTCCACCGTACCACAGTGGCGAGTAACAAAAAAAATTACATTTTAGTATAATTTTGGACTGTCATCATCATGTAAATATGCTAAGAATACTTTTCGAGAAGTACTAACTTAAACTCAAATCTCCTAGCTATGAGTTTAAGCTTAAGAATAATTCAGAAGCGATCTCAGAGCAACTCTAGCAAGGATATTTACTATTTAATATTTACCATTCTTTCAAAGTTTGTAGCCTACTTAGTGTATTGGATAACCTGTGAGCTGAAGAAAATGTAGTGTCACTCTTTTTGGGTATGAATCCTGCAGTGTCTAATCTTTTGAATTTTTGGAGTTGATTTGTATGTTTTCACTCTGGGTGTTATGGTACTATTGCTCTGGGTAGGAGATGTGATCTAATCTGTAGAGTTTCAATGTTATCCAGTGTGTGGAGAACATTTTTCTCTGTTTCATCACCTTTCTTCTGTCGCCCTCTCTGCCCAAGAGAACTCATGAGTTCTCCTCCCAAATCGTAACAGTGTTTCATGTTTTAGGAGTTAAGTTATGCTATATGAATAACTTTTATCTTTACTATAATCTACTCTTAACATTGATCTTTCTTATGATTGTATCCCTAGGAGCCACTATTAGCACTAAGGATCTTTATGAATATCCCCCTCACTTTTTGGGTTGGGGGAATACGTCAACAAATCTGAAAAGAAAAACTTTCTCAGTTTAACAGAGACAAATATTTAAAATGCATAAACAATACCTAAATTTAAAAGAGTACAGCACAGTTTAACAAGGTTATTTTTTTTTAAATACAAGGCAATGTTACTGCCATCTTCTGGTATTACACGTTGTTTCTCATTTGTCACTTTAACAACAATATTTTCATAATTTATATATTCGAATTATTCAAATAAATACTTAAAATGCAGTCATTTAAACATAGAGTGAATGCAATTCCTACATTAAACTGAGTGTCTGAATTGTTTACCCTGCTTATTGCTGGCATGCTAGCTGTCTGCTATTGGTAACTATTCTGGAATACTTTCTACCGGTACTTGAAATTATGTTAATAATAGAGGTCAATTTTTCACATTTTTGTTGGGTCCAAAAGCACAAAAAATGATTTGACATGTATTATGCTTATAATATGATTGATTCCTTGTAGGTCTACTCAGGTGTAGTTATGAAATATTGTTTATTTTTACTTACTTGCAATGCAGTTCCAGTATTTGAATTGTAATTGTGTTAATAGATACACCATGTTTAATCTAGACAGTTGATCAATCCTATTTCTTTGCTGCTAATAAACAAACATATCACATACATCAGTTGTAAGTGGAGGTATGTGTTTGAGTAAAGTGGTCTGTGGCTAGGTTTGGTTAAAAAGTTGAAGCAGCACTACAGAGCAAACTTGGTGTCCTGTTACAGCTTCTTGTGTAGGCAATACTGTCATGTTGATTATGATATAAAAGTTGTAAAAACTGATACTGTATTGTTCTTTGGTTTGTTCTTGTTTTGAAATATACATTTAATACCTTTATCTATATATATTTTTAAATGACAAGTTTGTTTGCTAAAAAACAAGGCTATGATTGCATAAATACTGTTTGGTATACAACTATTAATTTTTTTATTATTTCTTGTTGTTGACTATTTTACTGATCTTCCTTTTTACTCTAATGTGCTCTTAAGCTAGTATGAACTCCACAAAACTGTTTAAAATCAAATGATTACCCCAACATATTCTCACAATATTCTAAAGAGCATCTTTTGATGTGTCTGAATGCTTGGCTTTCTTTGTTTTCAAGTGCCCCTATGTTCAGTGGTGCTAAAGTGGGGAAGTCCAAGCACTCCTTTTGTGGTGTGTTGTGGGTTGTGCTTTTGCTGCAGTGTATATCCTTATATCGTTTGTATATAATGTCTATGTCTAAAATATATACAAATACACAAAAAGGAACCACACCAATACTGGTGTGCTGTTGATATGCTTTTTAGTTCAACTGTGAGAGACAGAAACTATTTTTAATAATTCAGAAAATCACATTGTATGATTTTTATATGATTAATTTGCATTTTATTGCATAAAGTAAGTATATCACCTACTAACCAGCAAGAAATATGGTGTTCCTGGTCAATTACCTGAAGAGTGCTGGGACCACAGTCACAAAGATGAAATTCACCGTTGAGCATCTGGATGATCCAGATGGGGTATGAACTCCACTCACCATGTTTGAAGGGAGAAGAAGGATGAGAAGGCGGATATACCAGTGCCTAAATACATTACAGAATGTCGGATCAGAAGGAAGACTAAACCATTCATGTGATACCAGTTTGATTGGAACTATCACAGGAGATCAGTAAAATATGCAACAAGAAGAATTAATCAAAAATTAATAGACGTGTGTGGAAGCGTCACACTTTGGGGGTCCTTTTCTGTGAAGGGGATAGGACAACTGCACTGTATTGAAGGAAGGAAGGATGAGGTTATTCATTTGTTTTTGGCCAGCAATTTCAGAATTTCAAGGTCCAGAAGTGGCCTAGCCAGTCTCCAGACCTGAACATCTTTGGGTGGAGCTGAAACTTAATGTTGCCCAGCCACAGCCCTGAAACCTGAAAGATCTGGAGAAGATCTGTATGGAGGAGTTTGTCAGAATCCCTGCTCCAGTGTGTACAAACTTGGTAAAGAACTACAGGAAACACCTGACCTCTGCAATTGCAAACAGATGTTTTGTATCAAATATTAAGTTCCATGTTTCTATTGTATAAAATACTTATTTTACGCAATAAAATGCAAATCAATTATTTTAAAATGATACAATGTGATTTTCTGAATTCTTTTTAGATTCTTATGATAAAAATCACAGACCTTTCCATTCTTTGTAGGTGGGAAAACTTTCAACATTGAGAGTGTATGAAATAGTTATTATATACATGAAAAGATAACTACACAGGTTGTAGACAGCTTAGATAGAAGAACATGGACAGGCAAAAAGTTTCAGTGAAGGACAGTTAGAGGTACTTGTGTCTGAGGTTAGCACATATAGTGCCATTGTCTGGTTAATATTTTTATCTATTGTGTTATGTTTGATATTGTTTACATATACAGTTGTACATTTTCTACATGTATCATGAACTTACTTTATACACAAGTCTTTGTTTTCTGTGTTCTTTCTAATAAAATCAAATTTAACATTCCAAAGCTAATGGCTGACTGAGTTTGTGTTTATTGTGTGCTTCCATTCCTGTGTGTGGTGTGTATTGTCACAAGGTCACATTGGAATTTCCTTTTGATTCCAGACTGCACTAGATATAACATGGTAGCTCATACAAAACTGCACCATCTCATTAAATAAAACAAATAGAAGATTTCAACATTAACATTTTCCCAACTGTTAATGTTCTCAGACGACCAGAAAGTTTCCTGTCCTCAACCAAACAAACCAAACTACTGTCCTCGAGTAAATACTTTTATTTTTAAGCTAATATGTTTAATTAAGTTTATTTATTATTAAAATGTGTTCACAGATTTGTCATGACACTTGACTGTGTTCTGAAGCTGAAGATGCAACAGAAAATGACACTTGTCTGTCTTGTTTAAATATTCACTGCAAAGTTTGCAGAACAATTCAGATCAGAATTGAGCGATGGAAACTGAGCATTTCCTGAGAAATTGAAGCTGTGGGTTCAATTTGCTTTGTCATTTTCCTGAGTATATCCCTTTTATGTTGTTTGTCAACAGATACTGTAATATCACTCGTTTGATTTGACTATGATTATCTCATTTTGTTGGCCAACTTTTCCCCACTTTCTATTTCCCTGTACTTCCTTATTACACCATCAAGTCTGATTGTCTTGTTTCCTCTGTCCAGACTTAACACAATCACTTACCCAGCTGACTCCCTCGTCACTTTGGCAGTAGTTGCCAAGATAGCAATTGAATTTCTCTGGAAATATAATTTATAATTAATTTCAATACTTCTGTCACTGTTGCTACTATTACAATTATTGCTACTACAAATAATAATAATAATCATCATCATAGACAGCACAGTGGTGCAGTGGTTAGCATTTTTGTGAACAGTGTATGAATAGACAGGTTAACAAATACACTAAATAATTAGACAAACGTAGAAAGCTGATAATATGGACCTGTTCCAACTGCAGAATGTCTATCCATACTTCGTGTTCTTAGTATTGTTAGGAACACTCCTAAACAGACCTGCCCTGCTTCTCCAGAACAGCAGGGAGCAGTATATTATTAAAATTCAAAATAGCAGCGTTAAATAGTAGCGTCTCGACGATCCCTATTCTCCAAAAAGTGCAAAGTGTATTAAAGCTAGTCTGATACATAATTACATTTTTTGTCAAAAGCTTGTCCCGGTTTGTTTGCGATTGCAATCGTGCGTTAGATTATGAGTTAGTTTTGTAATTTTGGAAATAAATTAAAAAAAACTTTAACTAGTGCACTATATAGTGTACACTATGTGGATTAGGACTCGCCGAAGCAGTTAAAATGGCTGCCTCCTTTGAGGGACACATTTGACCATTTCTTACTTTCAGCATAAATAGCAAAAGCTAAGCAGAAGTTTGTAAATACAATGCTTGTTAAAAACGCTTTAAACGCGACGGTGGTGGCGTTCCGGTCATGGACTACATTTTCAGGTTTGAAACACGGGACTGTGCCTCTGGTGGAGCGAGGACGTTGCATGGCGAGTGCAAGATGCTTCGGTGACCTGATCAGCAGCAGACGTACATTTAATCTTTCTAGTAAGTTTAAAGTTATCGTTTTCTGAAATATATTAGTGTTTTTCAAAACGTTTTTGTGTTCTATAGTAATTCTCAGATCTTTTAATCATCCTCTTCTTTAGGTTAGTACATGACTAATACAATAACTGCAGTATATTTATACTGTGTAAGTTACTGTACCATGTAGTTCAGTCCTTTGACACCGAGTGGCGTAGTTGCTTTGATGTCACGGTGCTATGTGCAATCCCATGCTTCCACTGTTAAGGTTTAGAAGGTTTAGCATTCAAACATTGTTTTTTGTTAATCATCTTCATGTTCTATACACTTATATACGTAGTACTGTGCAAAAGTCTTATACATTTAATATTCTATTCTATTCTATTCATATTCTGGTTATTCTTTATTTAGGTTTTAGTGATCACTTCACTTAAGACTAAGAACGAGCAGAATATTAACAGAAATATATAGAACTCTTAAAGGCTTTTGCACAAGTATTGTGAATTGGGTTTTGGTGAAAATGAGTCGTACCACTTGACTCGTACTTTAACCAAGTGTGCCATAAAGCAAATGACGAGAACCAAGACAAATTCATTGAAAACTGAATTCGAGATTAGACGTAAGACTGTGTGTCTATAAATGTATATATACACTCATCAGGCACTTTATAAGGTACTCCATTCTGGTGTCCAGCTGGACCTCTGTTTGGCTTCAAACTTCCTTAATTCTTCATGACACAGATTCAGAAAGTGTAGGAAATGTTCATCATATTGACGTGATCGGGTCATGCAGATTTTTCAGCTGCATATCCATGATGTAAATCTTACGTTCCATCACATCCCAAAGCTTCACTATTGGAATTAGATCTGGTAACTGTGGAGGGTGTTTAAGTACAGTGAACTCCTTCTGTTCAGACTCCAGAACTGAAATGATTTGCAATCACAGCGACAGTGGTGTTTTGACGATGCTTATTTGGTATTGAAGGGGCCAAACTGTGCCCACACTTCTATAACAGCTATTAGATCTGCTACAAGGCAGAATGGATTCATGCTTTCATGTTGTTTACTTCAAATTACGAACCTATTATTTGTGCAGCAGAAAGCATGACTTGTCAGACCAGGCAGTAGTTTCTCCAATCTTATGTTATCCTCTTTGGGTGAGCGTTTAAATATTTGATTTTGTAGTCTCAGTTGTCTGAACTTAGTTTACAGACGTGCTTCCCATGAAGGCTTCCCCGGTCATAGCCCATCAACTTCAAGTTTTGACGTGCATTCAGAACTGCGTTTCTGTTTACCTCTGTTGCATTAAGTGGCTGTTTGAGTTACTGTTGCCTTTCTACCAGCTCAAACCAGTCTGGCTGAACTCGCTGACCTCTGGCATCAACAGGGCATTTTTTTGCTTGGAGAACAGCTACTCACTGGCTATTTTGTCTTCATCAGATTAAACTTTTTAAAATCTAGAGATGACCGAATGTGAAAATCCCAGTACACAGCAGATTCTGACCAGCCCATCTAGCATCAACAACCATGTCATGTTTAAAGTCACTTAAATCACCTTTCCTCCCCATTCTGTTGCTCTGCTTGATCTTCAGCATATCCTCATACATGCATGATTAAATAGTATCTGTGGGATGGGAGGGGACCATCCTTGCCTTTGCAACAGCGACCACTACCCAGCTATGTGATGGGCTACTGTCTACATTCTTGACTCATTCCTGTGAATTGAGCCACCCAGACCAGTATAAGAATCAATAAAATTCTGGGTTGGCCAGAACTGTATGGGTATAAACTAGCTTTGAACTATTAAGTGTATAAATTCCATTGTTTATTGCAGTAAATGTGCTCGTGTCCCCTGCATTGAATGTCAGGAGCTTATTCATAAACCAGCAGTAGTGTTTGAACCCCTGTAAGCGGATGTGTGGAAAGGATGTGGGCATCCAAGTCATTTCCACCAACCCCACCCATTGTGACATGTTTTTCCCGAGTGTCATTTCTCAGACAGATGTGTGACAGCTCTCAATCTTCATTTGCGCGATCTATGCCTATTTGTGTTGACGTTTTAAAATGGCTCAAAATGTCATATACTAATAAGGTTTTCAGTGTGCTTTGAAAGAACGTAATCTTGTTAAAGTCTAAACCAGTACTTTCAGTGGTCGTTTCAAAATACATTTCCTACCCAATTGCGGTAATAAATAAATAAATAATAGTTTTTTTGCATGCAATTGAAGTGTGTTTACATTTCATCTGTTACATTTACACGACTGATACAAGCTCACAAACGTGCTTGGACCTTGTGACCCAACAGTGGCAGCTTGATTGAAGCATCTGGGATACAACATTACCGTGGAAACATGTTTAGTAGTCGGACAAATCCACAGTGTTGTTTTTTTTTTTGTTTGTTTGTTTTGTTTTTTTTGTTTGTTTGTTTTTTTAATCATGGTTTGAGATTGCCAGTGCCCTTGGTGATGGTGACGGCAGTATTAATACAGACATTTAGACATTTACATTGAGACTTTAGAGCAACGAATGTTGCTTTCAAGGTGACATACTGAAGTTTTAGTCTGATCACTTTTTTGCATGTGTTTCATAAGATTATGGGTTTTAATAAAACCTACCAGAAGCTGTGATGTTTTGTGTTATGTTATTACAGCTGCTGTGCACCACAGCTAATGAAGTTGAAAGACAATATATGGGCTAAGTAGGTTAATTGCCTTTTTAATGTCGATAACGTCCTTATGGTACGTATATGCAAATGTTGTCTGAATGGATGTTATGTAGTGCATAGCTATTTTATACACAAGCCTTATTTCTGGTAAATGGCCATAGTAAGGGTAAGACACAGGCTAAATTTAAGGTAACACAACTGCTTTGTGTTGTGATGTACTTCTCAGCTATTATTCCATATAAGAGGATAGTTTGACATCAACTTGGCATGTGGTTGCTTCTGCAAGAAGAATATCAATAGCAACAGTAAAATAAATAATAATTTAAACACGTCAGCACGACAGATGCAT
>JAUZST010008453.1:0-13557 GCA_034779995.1 Parotocinclus haroldoi
TGTATGTGTGTGTGTATATATATATATATATATATATATATATATATAGATTTTTTTTTTTTTGTACTTAAAATAAGTCTTTATTAATGCGCATACCAAATGCTACAACTTGCCAGAAGACGCTGATGTTAGGATGTGGTATTTATATGCGTTAGGTCTGATTTGTCTGATTTGTTACAAGCAGTTTGTCATGGAAGAGGTGATCAGTCAATCTGGAGCACAACTGGTTTTAGTTTAAGTCATTTACATAATGCTGATGCCATCAGGTAAAAGGACAAAATGTATGTGCTGGCAGTATTCTTGGGTGCCACAGGCCAAATCAAATCTGGGCTGTTCAGATATGTTGTCGAATCCTACTGTTAGATATGAATGAGCAAAGCAATATGAGGAAGTGCCTCAAGTAGATTACAGTTCTGTTTCTTATGGACTATAACAATAGTTACCTAAACAACAGTTATCTGCTTTGTAGTGGATGGTGATTTAGGGGATCATTTTGGATGCCTCACTTGGTGGTGGAATGAAAATTGTTGTGTCACCCAAATGTCAAAAGTCTGGATCAGTCGTTGGAGATGCGTTTTTATTCTGTATTACATGAGACTGACTTATATAATTTTCTCTCAGGCACATGAACCTCTCTGTACGGCCCAAGCAGCTACCGGCGTTGGTGCGCAGCGGCGTCCCAGAAGCCCTCAGAGGTGAGGTGTGGCAGCTTTTGGCTGGTTGTCATAACAACGACCATCAGGTGGAGGAGTACCGCACACTCATTACCAAGGTAAGCCTGTGACCCCTGTGATCTATCTTCGTCCTTCATCAGTTTTTGCTGATGCTGCCAAGGCCTTGAGTAAACAGATTGTTAGCTGGCCGCCACTGATTGCTATTTGATCCACAAACTTTATTTATTGAACAGCTTTTCAGTGGAATGGTCCATCCCTTCATCCCTCCGTTTCGTGCAGTTTTTGGAAATGTTTGAACACGTGCATCTATGGGGAATGGTGGTATGCTGCGTTTATTGCAGCCGGTTTGAACTGATTTGTTTGTTCGCTGCCTGCTGCTAAACTCTAATAGTTCTGCATTGTGGTGTGCTAATGTGGTGTTACGGAGCAGGCATAGCACGTATTGTGCTTACATTGTGTGTCTGTCTGTGTGAGAACCGTCTCTAGAGTCTACAGTTAAAACCCAAAAACAGTTTCAAACAGAACAGGCCGCTTTCCTCATGCGTTAAGAATGTTATATAACTAGAGCGAAGCGAGGTTAAAATTAAAATGTCCTTTATTTGTCTTGGCAAAACCCACCAACAAGCGTTTTCATCAGTAATTTAATTTGCAAGCCTCCCTTCTAAGACGCATCACACCAGAAACGCCCGTGCCTTTGCTCCGCCCGACAATGAAAATAGTGAGCCGAAAATCTCCAGTGACCCCTTCTTTATTCATTATCAGAATATTAAAGAAACTAAGTGATGCCATGTGAGCCGCTCTTTTCTTCACCTGCATTCACCCCTGTCTATTTATTGAGGCCTAATGATTATTTAAACCCTTCATCCATTTCCTCGTGTTTTTCCAGTCAATCTCTCTCTCCATCTTGCTCTTTTTGCTTATCTTTCTCATTCTTCTTTTGGCTCTTTTTTTTACCACAACATATTCACGCCAAAACATACTCCCAACTCCTTTATAAGTTTCACATCTCAGGCTATAGGGGAAATTAGCTCCAGCCTGCCACATCCGGTGGTAGGAAGTGACTGGGTGGTTATGGAAGCCTTACTCATATTGCTAATGAATACATACAAAAGGTGTTTCAGCCTCTCTTTGTGTGTGTGTGTGTGTGTGTGTGTGTGTGTTAATGCTTGTTTGAGAGAGACAGGTGCCGTGTCGGGATGTGAACATTGTACAAGCCAAACTCAACGTCTGCTGAACTTTTCAGAACTTTCAGCAGTGTTTCCCACGCCCATGCAGTCAGATGAACTATCCGTGACTGATTCCTATCCTTCCATCCCAGAATTTGTAGGGTCTGTGAAAGTGAAAACACACACTTTTTTTTTTTTTTTTTTAGATTGCGCTCCTTCTGCAGCACTGATCAGGACATGTCCTGATCCATACAGATCCATATTCCTGGTCAGACTGAAGCTCCGTCACTATCTCCTCAGTGTCATCAAATCGTTCACACTAGGTACATTTGATCACCTCAGAATCACAACATCTCAATCTCATCACGTCATAAACCCCTTTCTTTAGAAGATCTGGCAAGGAGACAAAAATCCAAATATCCAACCTGGTCCAAAAAAGCTCTCCAGAAAACCTGCACAAAATGATTAATCTTCTTGCATCGGATGCCACATCCATTCCATCCCATTGATCACGCGGTTACCAAGTGCCCGACGTTCCATAACAAACCTCAAACTCACAACGCCGAGGAAGTTTCATCCAAGCTAAAGCAAGCAGCCTCATTACCTCTCTAATAGAAAGTAAACTAATTGCATCTAAAAAAGCACCCTTATAACAAGAAAAGGTTTCTTAAATAAAACTATAAATACAAAAAAGCTTTCTAAATAAAACTAGTTCAACTATATAGAACTAACTTGCCTAAGAACAGCCTGTTCTCTTCCTAATAGTTGTATAATTAATTTCTGCTTAACCGTACAGTGGTTAAGATTTAGTGACAAAAATTACTGGACCAGCTGTCCATCCCTGATGCCCTACCCTAACCCACCCTCAGGTGCGGTCCCCAGGGAAGTGTTGGGCTGCATGATGAATAAAAGCTCCCACAGGACAAATGCCAAAAGACGACACCCCAGGTGGAGCCTGCACCGGCGAAATTCAGCTCAAAGCCACTTTTATTTGTGCACCTGCTTCTCTTATCGGTTCTTATTTATTTATTCTGAAAATAAACTAGAAAAAAGAATAGGTCTGCCTCGGGCATTGCTCCGTGCGTTCACCAAACGAGAGGCGGAGAGGCTTAACGGTGCAGTTCCTTGATGTTAGAACCTGGGGAAGTGGTGAGCTTGGTGTACTTATCAATCATCACTCTGTGACCTTGAGTGTAGTTCCAATATCAAGTAGATCAGGATGATGTCAGTCTAGCCTTCACGTGAGGAACCATTCTCACACATCTGTTAGCTGCTGTTCTTAGGGACTGTTCCACAAAGGTAACTTTTAGTGAACATTATTTTACAAGTCGATGCTGCTTCTGGACGTGGTTAACATAAGGCTTCTGGGTTTTTTTTTTTTTTTCAGCAAAATAACATTTTTTAAACTAATTTAAATTTGATTAAATTTTATTAATAATTGGTTATTTATTTTAAACTAATTTTCCTATAATTTAATATGCATTTAGTATTTATTTAATTAACATCTAGGCCGCCCATGGAGGATGGGTCCCCTGTTGAGTCTCGGTTCCTCCCAAGGTTTCTTCCTACCATTTTAGGCAGTTTTTTCTTTCCACTGTCACCCTAGGCTTGCTCAACTTGGGATTGGCCTTTTAGATAATGTACTACTGTAAAGCTGCTTTGAGACAATGTTACGTTGTAAAAAGAGCTATATAAATAAAATTGAATTGAATATTGCCTCGTGTGCGTTTCGCTGAAATGGCCACTGAAGCTGATAGCGTTAAATGAACATAACGAGTTGATGAGAAGCTATTTTTTTTTATAACTGCCCCCTTATGACTTCTGAAAGTCATGAGGGAATTTGACCACAGTGTTACCTCATGTACACAATTCTTGAAAGTTCTTAGACAATCAAAATTAACTTACAACAGTAAACTATTAATTGGGAAGTACTACAGTTGTTTTTTAAGCCTTTTCAGGGGTGAAAGGAATTGTGCTTTGTTTGTAAGTTTTTCTCAGACTAAATATTCTTTAGTAAATAATGTTCTTAGATTTTTCAGTGTAAAATTAAAATAGAATTCCTGATAACCATTTTCATTCATCTTTAGCAGGGTTGACAATAGTTGTGGAAGGGACTATGGAAACTTTACTGATTTTACTGAGTTTATAATGTTTTTTTTTTACATAGTCTCAAACTACACCTACATAAAGTTTAGACAAGGCAGGTGTGTAATTACGTGTAAACACACCGTGGGTCTCATGCATGAAACTTTCGTACAACTTTTGGTAAACACCAGATTAATTAGTAGCATGCACGTGCATATTCTAATGAATACCCATCGTTTGCAGCTTAGTTTTTTTATAATTTGCATACAATTACTAAAAACCACATCCGTGAATAACAAATGACGACCATACAAATGAACAAATGATTTTTCTTAAATGTTGAGTCCATAGTGTTGTTTTGGGCCCTAATTAAACAGCTTGGCAGCTATATAAATGTGTACATAGATATATGTGTACATCATTAGTGTATACACACTAGGAAACATAGGAAAGTTGGATGGCAGTTATTCGAGCTGTTCCACATCGTTCTAGAGATCCCTGGAGTGGTCCTGACCCTGAAGTTCAATACTGTGGGGCGTGCACATCCCTCCCTGTGTCCACATGGGTTTTCTCCAGGTCTTCTTCCCACATTTTCAAAGATTTGCATTAGGTTAATGAGTTGCGCTAAATTGAACAGCGTGAGTGTGTTTTCTTAGTAACGTTATAAACTTGCTTTAATGAATAAAAGCATGTACTCCATTTAAAATTAAACAAACAAAACCTAAGGAAGGTGTATTATTCCACATTTCATTTTTCTCATGCAGACAAGGAAAAAAGAAACTGTTCTAGTAAGGGAGGTGGATGCATGTTCAGACTGGACAAACCAAAAAGGGTGTGTCCCCATATACTCCTGTCTTAGAGAAAGGAATTTTGCTGTACTCTGGTCCTCAAAACTGAGTTGTGCCCTGGTGATTGTGTGTGATTGTGTGCACACTTGTTTATTAGCTTGTGGCTTTTTTACATTTTCTGATGACATAAGAGACATTTTGTACAAGTTTGTAAATGGTGCTTGCAAGTTTATGTTCCTACTCTATTAAATGTAGTACTCCTTTTTTGTTCACCCTTTGTCTTCCCCCTAACAAAAACTAGGGGATATTTTATTTTGAAGTATCCCTTAATTTTTGTGAGCAGTATATATAAACTCATTCCGATTCACTTGTTGAGTATCTGCTTCATCTGTCTAATGTTCTGTGGTGTACATAGTACTGTAAATCATTGCATATTTTGGCTTCCTTCAAAACGATTATTAGTCTTTTTAAGCACTTATCAATTACATGAGTTTTCAGCAGTATCTCAGGATCCACAGAACATAATGTGGATATGCATTCCTGTACATATTTTGTGCATGCCTGTACAGATTTACATTTTCGGCATTCAGCAGACGCGCCTATCCAGAGCCACTTACAACTGATACAATCTTACAATTTTAGCAATGGTGGGTTGAAGCACCATTGGCAGCCTCCAGTACACTTAGGTTTGGTGCCACAAAGTTTGCACACCTGGCTTTTGGGGTTTTCTGCCATTCTTCTTTGCAGCTCCTCTCTAGCTCTGAATAGTTAAAAAAAAAAATCTAAAATACAGACTTATGGGGATTTATATATATTTCAGCACGAGGCCTCAACTTAAAAGAAGGTGAAAAAGTTAATATAACTAAAGACTTTTTGAATACGTTGTATATGTATACAATGGGACTGTAGTATCCTAGTGGTTAAGGTACTGGACTATGGAGCAGAAGGTCCAGGGTTCAAATCCCACCTCTGCCACAGTTAGGTCCCTGAGCAAGGCCCTTAACCCTTAATTGCTTGGATTGTAAGACTGTATGAATTGTAAGTCGCTCTGGATAAGGGCGTCTGCTAAATGATGTAAATGAAAAAAAAACCTGCTTGAGTGAAACAAACATTAAAGCATCCTGTATATTAGTTAACATGGACTTGTTGTACTGTCTGTTCTATTCTACCCACAAAAATAGGGGATACCTCAAAATGAAATATCCCATAGTAAAATATCCCCTAACTTAAATAGAACTAGTTTATTTGAAATGTACAAAGCCCCCTGATGGATGTACATCCTCCCCTCTACTCTCACATGTGCCGTTTCCCATCCACAAACCTTAGTTGGCCTGAACCACATCCTTCTGTCTGGGGTTTTCACATAACCCTCAGAAGGACCTTTTGGAGGTTATGATGGCAGTAGATCATGTAGGAAGCTTACAGCTGTTGATTGGACAATAGAAGCAAAAATGGATTATAGTAGGATGCACAAGGGGGGGACGACGACTGCCGGGCTTAGCAACTACTGTTCACATCAAAAAGATGTCCAGTGCAACCCCTCTATGCCACACACACACCGCACAAGATCAACCCCATGCTCACCCCTTCGTGCACATCTTTTTTTTGGAGTGGGTGTTCACTTGAATAAGGGACATCAAAGCCTTAGCTTGCTTGCCCAGCCCCCCACCCCCCACCTGATGGCTTCTTCGGCGTGCTCCCATACAGCTCGGTTGAAAGCGCTATCCTCAGTTGAAGGGGAACAGAGTGACCCTTTCTCTCCTGAGGGCCACACACCTCCTCTTGATCAGACACGCCTGTTCCGCCAGAAACCTTTGTAAACGAGGCCCTTGATATATTTCATCTTAAATGGCTGTATTTTCGGGTTGTGCTATGTTGTCCTGGAGTTAGCACATCAAACACCTTGTGTTTTGCACCAGGTCTTAGCCTTCCCACACTCCCAGATGAGCCCTAGTCATTTTTAAGGAGGCTTCATTTCTTCTATTTGGTTGTCCTCTAAGCATTTCAAGGTGATTCTAAGAGGTTTGTCTCACTTTATATATTTAGATTTGCTTGTAGTTAACTGCTGTCATCAGCCTGATTTAAAGCTTTTACTTATTATACCCTTTAGATAAATTTACTGTACTGTCTATTTTCAATGCAAGCTTCTGTGGGACAGTTCTGGTATAGGTAATCTCTGTGCCAGTCGCTTCCCAGAAGTGACTCAAATTCTGGGCACTGGTTCTCCTCATGGATTCTATCCATGAAGGGTGTTTTGGAAAATGCAGCTGAAATGTTTCACTGGCGAACCACCAGAACCAATAGCTTCTGTGTGTTTTTTACGCAGAAAGCACATGCATAGTAAAATTAAAAACAATAAACCGATCCAGCTGATTAAAAAGCAGAGGCGTATTGTTTAGCAGGTACCAATTGTGCATTAATGTGGATTAATGGACTTAATGAAGAACCAAATAGGTAAACTTCTTATCAATAGTCCAGCTCTTAACCCCACAGTGCCCATCACCATCCCCATCCTGTTTCCAGCGTACCTCAACAGCATAACCACCGTCATCAGTGACAGAGTAAAAAGATTATTAATTAATTGCCATTACTCTTTCCTCATCACCATTACTACACATAATTTTAATTTTGGTGCGATTCCTGCAGTTCTCCACAGAAATCTGGCATTCTCGTCTTAAAAATTGAGTGTGTTTAGATGCACTTAATAATCAGATTGCAGAACATATGCAGTAAATCAGATTTTGGCAGCAATCTGATCAATGAGTTAACATGTACTTGGGTAATGAAATAATGGGGTATTACATAAACTTCAAACCTTAATAATGAAATTATTCAATTCCACAAGCGTATAGTTTCAGTCTCAGTTTCAAAATGGCCGGTCGCCATTTTGCTGGTACTGCATTGAATTGAACTCCAGGGTTTGAATGAGAAAACCTATAGAAACTGCAGTATAGTTATACCTGCAGCAAGATTTTATTTTGCTGTTCTAAAATGCAGCTCTCTTTCTAGATCAGAGTATGCTGTTTACATGACCACATGGATTGCTCTGATTGGCTGTGTGTACGTTCTACGCCATGTCAGGATTCAAACAGTGTGCTGTCTTGTGAGGTGTCAGTTCATGTTACAATGTTTACATTCTTTACAAGTAATGAGGCGGTGGGGGAATGTATCTAATATTAAAAAAACAAGTTTGCCTCATGTTTACTAATCACTTCTGAAGGACACATATGCAAATATAAAGAAATTACGGTGACTTAACCTCCATGCTAAATTTGATTATACCTGTACGTTTATGCAATCTTGCATAAACTCGCATGCTTTTTATGTTAATGCTGACTCTATGGTGCTGCTCAGACACATCAACTTACCTCTGTCATACATCTAAATAATGAAAGTCTCCATATTCCTTCAGATCAGCTTGTATATATGCAGCTCATTCCAGAATATACTATTGTAATCTAGGCATGTAAACATACACTATGTTAGCTCTAGCGCAGAGTACCAGGACTGCGGTGATAACACTGGTTTGAAATCTAGGTTTGGAATCTTACAGCTAGGACATGATTTACCGGAACAGGACGGATGATCAGTTGGAACACTTGCCAAGTTTTCTAAATTGCTTTGGTTTTCCCAGTTGTTATTTGAGTTTGGAAGAACAGCCCTGCCATTACTATTCTACTCTTTGCTGAAATTCACTCTAAGGACTGGGATTTTGAAGGCTTATGCCTTACACATAAACTTAATAATAGTTTTCCCTACATGTGAATGTGAAGTGAGTGGTACAGAGTTGTGCTATTTTCAGAGTGGGCTGGTATTTGTGGGTTCATGCTGCACATGTACACTGATTACAGGGCAGCAATGACACATGACACCCCACTGCATGGTCTGTGGTTCTGCCCTACGCTCAGGCACCCAGTAGTGGTGGAGAAAAGGAGGGGGTACCTACTCAGCCTTTTTATATTCTGGGGTCCCTGCCCCTGAAAACCTCATGTTTACACTGGCAGCAAAGTATGGTGCATGATGCTAGATTTTAGCCTCAGCTAGAAGAAACCATTATGTATTGGTTTAAGGATGGGTACGAACGGAAGGTCTTTCAGCGGAGAACTAGGAAGAAAAATACATTTTCAAAAGGTCTACTGGCAATGTGCTCTTCATGAAATATATTTATACATGCTTTAGTATGATTTACTTACTGGGGAAGTTTTGAAGTGTGTCACATACATTTACATTTATCGTAAATTGAATGAACAGACTGTTTGAGCTGGCCTCACACCAAGATATAACAACACAGAGAGTTAAAACATTTAGGCCTTGATTATTCCAGTAAACAGCAGTAAGCCCATGTGGTTGGCGGTTGCACTGAAGATCATTCACTAAAGAAATCTGCGCAAATGGTATCAACATCATTTGTATCTGAAATTCTTTTTGTGTTTCTTCAAATTTGATCCAGCATTTTTATCCAGGTACTGTGGTTGGAAGTACTGTTGCCCCATAAGTAGGGCTCAGTTTTAAAACTTATATTTGTCCCTTTATCCTGTAATGTTGTTTCACTTAACTGTTTGATTGTTATATGATTACATAGCAACCAGTGAAGGCACAGACAGGGCTAAACTGGCATGGGCACAGTGTTTGTGTAACATGTTTTAACATCAGGATAAAAAAAACAACATCTGTTTGCTCAATTGGGAATGCTGTCTTTGTTAGTGAAGTAGCTATACTGGTAGGAAATAAATCTCTATTTAAATAAAAGATCATACACATTGAAACATCTTCAGCAAGCCATCATCTTTATTATTTTATGGCCTTCGTTTGTGTTAATTTAGACACACAATAAACATTCCCAGGATAGCTTTTGTGTTTGCTATAGGACACCAAATGCACAAAATTGTAGGAGCAAATGACATGACAGGAAATGACAGGAGCTAGGAGATCTGGCTACTTCTTTTAAATGAGCTGTTTGGGAAAATGTTGAGTTCCCGGTGAACTACAGTGATAGAAAGCAAGTGATGATTGAGACAAAGACAGTGTGTCAGCGTTGCTCAAGTTACATTGTATATATGTGGAAATGCACTGAAAATGTTACATATTCAACACATATTCAATAGCATCACCCAGCTGTTTTTTAATCTGCCCAGCATACACATGCCCTTTCATATGCACTGTGTGAGAGTGCATGTTCACATTTGCAACTACATAGGATGCTAGGACAGTGCTAGGACCAAATTCGTCCCAAACCATGATGTCCAAATCTTTAATGTGAACTAACCCTTGATTTCTGTGTACAAGCTTGTATATATTTTTCTAGTATTATAGCAGGTATTTTTCAGCAATACTTTGTGTACATATATGTTTCTGTTTAGGTGATAACATTATATAATTGCATAGGGGATACTGTACCGGTGGCTAAATAACTAGGATGCTGCATTGTTTTTCCTACATTTATTTATCTACAATATCAACAATGTTTTTTCCCACTAGAAGAGATTAGATAACTGAGCACTTAAGCTCTAGCGTGCATCATTGCAAAGACATGGTATGTGTTTCTCTGCTTGTTTCTAAATAAACAAGAACAAAAAGTCAAAAGAGGCTAGTATGTTAAAAACAATGTCATTTTAGATATGCTGCGTTAATAGATGCTGCTACACAAACCATGTAGTATTTACTAAGTTGGATTCAACAAGCTAGCAACAAGACCATTAGCTGAGAAAGGCTGTGTCCAAAACTGTGTACTTCCATAATGAACAGTACGTATGCATTAAACTGTATGTGAAAAATCCCCAGATTACATACCCCATTCACAGCCATTTTTTTAAAGTCTGCACAGTTAGCACACTATCCTATGATTCCATGATTTAACTGGAGCAGCGCTGTCATTCGAAGCTGGAAAAAAAATGTCGTACAGCATGGAGGTTTAAATAAGCGTAAATAAGATGTAGCCAGAAAATGAACATTTATAAATATTATAGTTATGCTCAACTGCGTTTTTTTATGGTGGTGGTGTGGCATTATGTGTCACATGATATCTCCACAGTTCAGTGCATACTGCATACTCTCTTACTAACACAGCATACTGTTGAGCGTTTAAGCAGTACGTATTCGATCAAATCTAGTTCATACTCATTAAATATGTTTAAGTATTCTGTATGTTTAAGTATGCTCTGGACATGGTGATTACCATTCTTTCCTGTCAAAGTCTTGCTGCTGATCTGCCTTTTAATGATATATAAATCCAGCTACACAAATAATAGGCAGTGAGAACTGCTCATCTTGCAGCTTCATGTGCACATGAATCCAAAGCTATGTGGCATGTGTGATCCAGCCCTAATCAGTGACTTCTGTATGTCTTGCTTTGACAGATCTTTTTTTTCAGTATGTCTTTTTTAAAGGGGGTGTTTTCAACTTTTTGTTCCTCTTTATCTTATCTTCTATCTTTTCTTGCTTCCTCTGCTTGTGAAGTAGGGAACCGACACCATGCCTCACTGAGAATGGTGTTATTCCATGTCTGTCTGTCTGTCTGGATACCCATTCTTTTCATTCTTTTCTTCTCTTCTATCATTCTGTCCCGAGCCTTGGACTCCTAGATGACATCGATAAGGAACATCTGCCAAGGTCACAATCACTTGTTTTGGTTCTTTTTGGAGGAGTCTCTTGCATATAGACCTCACATGTTTAAAAAACAGGGACAACAAAGAAGCGTGACAGACATAGCAATGGATGCTTAGGATATCTGAAAGCTTAGTTGACTTGTGTCCGTGAGGTGTATTTTGCATATGTCATTTGGGTATCTTTTTGATGAAACACAAAGTAATTTGTGTACTAGTGATGGGGCCGTGTTATAGGACTCAAAGTTTGTCTTATCTGTGGCATATCTGAATGGTGAAACCACTCCAGATCTCTGTTGGGCCATGGTTCACGTCATAAACTGGGACTCATTAACACGGAAAACCTAATCTATGTAATACTATCATTAATCATTATCAAAAGCAGGTATGCTCATAGTGCTTTTTATCTTAATTATTGACCGAAACCAAGTTGTTATGCAACAGCGAACGAGTTTTATCGCTTGTATTTTAAGCTTTATTTGCATGTCCCTGTTTCTTTGTGGTGTGGGTCACTGTGTTTTTTCTGCACCTACAGGTTGTCAAAGGCCAGTGGGTTTGTCAAGAGGCAAGGCCAAGGTATGCTGCTACAGTGGATGGTACTATTGCCAGAGTTGCCACCAGGACAACCTTTTCCTTATCCCTGCTCGTTTGATACATAACTGGGACACAAACAGACATAAGGTACATAATTGAATACTGCATGCTGTAGATCTTGAGCTATATGCATGGTTCAAACGTTCTTTTCAAATTCATGCAATGACAAGACAATTTCACGTGGATTTAAATGGGGTATTGATAAAATCTGGCTAGCAATTTGTCTGTTTCAAATGTTTACAGGGTTTCCCAACCTTTTAGCCTTAGAACCCACCACCACCACCACCCTTGAGTATCTAAAGAAGCTGCACCTCTTTCCTATATCATTTTTTAAAATGAAAATACCTTTTAAGTTTTTTATATAGATTATTGTTCTAGTGATTGTGTTATTTAACATTTTTTAACATGTACAATTTGCATTTTGACAAACTCTGAGCACCTCAGTGAAGACAATTCTTCACGAACCACCTATTGTGTTTAGGCAACCCCTCCGAACCCACCTACCCAGACTGGGCACTATGGAGCCAAAGTATACTATGAATAAACTACCAGGTCAAATTGGTCACATGTCACTTCTTCCCTAATACTTGATTATGTGTCCTATGTTCTTACCTTAGTGGCAGAACGAAACAACAAGGGTCCAAGTCAGCTTTTTTCTTTTCACTAAATGGTTGTGAAATTCAGATTTGAAACATACCAGTTCGTCTGAGATTCAGTGACTGTGCTGGCCGGGCAAGGTATACAATCCTTAGTAAATACTTTTGAAAAATATCGTTTTACCATAACGAATGCATTTCCCACTATGTGATACCCTTCTAATTTAAACAACATTGTTGCTCTTTAAATACTGTTCTGCACACACCTCTGAGTAACTAATAAACAAGTGTCCATTTTTTTAACTACTCGTAGGTGCATTTTTTACATGAAGCTATGAGGAACTATTATTAACGGATATCATTCATGTCATTCTGCCTTCTATAGATTCCTTGGACCCTTTATTATGCACACCTCGCTACTGTGTCTGACTCCCTTTTGCATCCAAAACTGTAAACAGAATTTGCTCATGTCCATGTTTACACTTGAGTGGATGGATTGAGATATAGTGACTTTGGAGGCCAGTTGAGTAAGGTGAACCCATTGTCATGATGATTTGAGATTTGTGACATGGCACGTTAAGCCATCAGAAAATGTCATAAAGGGTTGAACATGAGCAACAACAATACTCGGGTAGGATGAGCCATTTAAACAATGCTAAATTGGTGTGTCCCAAACCGGTGAAGCCATTCTCCTTTGACCTGGGGCACAACAAGGCATTTAGAATATAGAATATTTTTGGGCTGGGTATTAATTTGTTTCTGACAATTCTGTGTTAACCCTAGAGATGGCTGTGTGTTAAAATTGAAGTAGATACCAACAACTATGCCACATTCAAATACACTTAAATCAACTTTCTTCCAATTTATAACATTTGTTATTTTTAGCTTTTGCAGATCGTCTTAAACGTGTCTTCATACCTAAATGCACTGAGTTGCTGCCATGTGATTTGCCTGTTTTGATGTTTGCGATAACAAGCATTACATTACATTACATTTGGCAGACGCTTTTGTCCAAAGCGACTTACAATAGTTAAGTACAAAAATAATAATAA
>JAUZST010008454.1:0-13556 GCA_034779995.1 Parotocinclus haroldoi
ATATTTGATACACTGACGATTCTGCAAGTTTTTTCCACCTACAAAGAATGAAGAGGTCTGTAAGTTTTAACGTAGGTACACTTCAACTGTGAGAGAGAAGAGAATCTAAAAAATCCAGAAAATCACGTTGTATGATTTTAGAATTTATTTGCATAAATATTTGATCACCTACAAACCTGCAAAAATTCTGTCTCTTTCACACCTGTTCGTTTTTCTTTAAAAAGCCCTCCTATTCTGCACTCATTACCTGTGTTAATTGCATGTTTGAACTCGTTACCTGTATAAAAGACACCTGTCCACAATTAATTACACTCCAACTTTTCCACCTTGCCCAAGACCAAAGTGCTGTCTAAGGACACCAGGGACAAAAGTGTAGACTTGCACAAGCCTGGGATGGGCTACAGAACAATTAGCAGCTTGGTGAGAAGAAACTGTTGCTGCAATTATTAAGGACAGAAACACAAGATGACTATCAATCTTCCTCAGTCTGGGTCTCCATGCAAGATTTGACCTTGTGGGGTAAGGATGATTCTGGGAAAGGTTAGAAATAAGCCCAGAATTACACGGGAGGACCTGGTCAATGACCTGAAGAAAGCTGGGACAACAGTCTTAAATATGACCATTAGTAACACACTACACCATGGATACATCATGGATTAAAATCCTTTAGGGCATGCAAGGTCCCCCTACTCATGCCAGCAAATGTTTAGGTCTGTTTTAAAGTTTATCAATGACCATCTGGGTGATCTGGATGAGGAGGCATGGGAGAATGTTATGTGGTCAGATGAGACCAAATTAGGGCTTTTTGGTATGAACTCCACTCACTGTGTTTGGAGAAAGAAGAAAGATGAGTGCAACCCCAAGAACACCATCCCAACCGTGAAGTATGGGGGTAGACACATCATAATTTGGGGGTGCTTTTCTGCAAAGGAAACAGGATGACTGCATTGTATTGAAGGGAGGATGGATGGGGTCATGTATTACAAGATTTTGGCCAAAAACCACCATCCCTGCATTGAAGAATGTGGATGGGTCTTCCAGCACTACAATGACTCAAAACACACAGCCAGAGAACTATAAGCATTTCAAGATTCTGGCATGACCTAGAGAGTCTTCAGACCTGAACCCAATAGAAAATCTCTGAAGGGTTTGCCTAGTGACAGCCCCAAAACATGAAATGTGTCTATGAAGGAGCCAAAATCCCTGCTGGAGTCTGGAGTGTATGCAAGAACTACAGGAAACGTCTGACCTCTGTAATTGCAAAAAAGGTTTCAAATTACCAAATATTAAGTTTATCTATTGTATTAAATACTTATTTAATTCAAAGAAATTAAATAAAAAAAATAATCAGTGTATCAAATACTTATATTTTTCACTATATATATATATATATATATATATCAAGCTGTGGTGATGAAAGTGATATTACATTATATTGCTTGAACCATCTACTGATAATTTGTGAAGACCTCTATCAGTTATTAACTCATAACCAGTTGAAGCAGCATTGTAAATCCCTCTTAGACACTACAGAAAGAAGTTACTGCTTTGATGTGCTTTTCCATCTGCATAAAAAGCCTGGAGGTTCTGAGGAAATGTTTCAGAATCATGTCACCGCTCTGTAATTCCTATTTCCCTCAGCTTTACCTGATGCAACATCTGTCTCCCTGCCACAGTAAATACCGCTTTCTCCTCTATGTGCCCTACAATCAAATTAAAATAAAAGGCTTATGTAAAGATTCAATTGAGGCTTTCTAGTTGGCATCAAGTACAGCCCTAATTAGTCAATCAAAAATGTACAGCAAAGGTATCTTTTGTAGCTGTGAAGCTCACAGCGAGAAGGACAGCCGGCTGTGTGCCCTGGCAGAACAGACACAGCCATCAGAATGAAAGTGAAATCTAATTTGAGCGAACTAGCTCTTCCCTCAAGCCAAGGATATATATGTCGCACCTAAATGTCAAACAAGAGTTGAGAAACGTGCATTTCCGGGGGCTCAGAGTCCATCTCAAATATAATGAGGGCATAGAACAGACCACTGAGCTCAACAGCAGCCTGCCACACATGACTCGCTAACGCTCCCTATAATGACTAACACTAAGAGAAAATAGTATGACAATGTCAGATCGGCCAAAGGGACGGGACAGATTCAGTTCAAGAGAATGGCAAATGAAAGGTCAGGGAATACAGAGCTGCAGAAAAGCGTGGCCGGCAAGAACTGAAACCACCACCTTGATGTTGATTTACATGATAGAAAAGCAAATCACATTACATAAGGAATTGATGGCAAGGTCTCCTGTTAAATGACTAATGTGCTTATGTTTAGTTATATTTAGCATTCAACCAGGTTTCCGTGATATCCAGGGTGACAGAGCATATGATGTTTTGTGAAATAATGTGTTTTAATGATGTTTATACCATTTCACATTACACTGTGTTGTGTATATTCAGTTAGGCTATGATGCATGCTATCGTTAAGCATACACACACTCATACTGGTGCACTAGAGACCAGTGGTGAACAATGACTGGTTGCACTAGGCATTCAGTTTGGGTCCTGGATGCTAAAATAAATAAACAAATAAATAAATGTAAGAAAGCATACATTTTGAATATACTTACCGTTTATGTTAAACAAACCAGTATATTTGCTTTATTCATTAATTCATTGTGTTATCTACTTATCCAACTCAAGGTTGCAGGAAAGCCGGTGGTGCAAGACAGTAACAATTCTAGACAGGGCCCCAACCTATCGTAGAGCACATATACTTGGTGACAACAGCAACAGCTTAAAGATAAGCCATTTGCTGGTCGACAGTAGCACACATGAGCAGCTGAACAATTAGGTCTAAGAGTAAGAATATCTGTGCATAAAATTATTGAAATTGTCAACAAATGTGTGAGAAAATTCTTGAAATGTTTACACACAATGCAGCCCAAAGAAAGACTCAAAGGGACATATTTCAGTACTAAATTTGTCTCATTTAAATGATTTTGTGTTGTCTGGTTAATAAATGCATGGACATGCTTAAAAACATGTTGTCTTAAAGGAATGAATGTTTCTCTAAAATGTCAGTATCCTTTTATGCATTAATCCTGCCATCACAGAACTGAAAATTAAACTTCCAAGGGCACTGACACAGCCCCACACCATTAAGGTTCCTGGATTTTGGACTTGTTGCTGATAAAAGCGTGGATGGTCCTTTTCTTCTTTGGTCCAGAGCAAAGACCTGGAATACCGATTTGCATGATCACAATATGTTTTCAATGTGTGGTGGTCCATTTTAGATGCCTTGTAGCTCAGAGAAGTCGATGACACTTCTGGAAATGGTTACTATAATATATCAAATCATAAGGCTTCTTTTTCACGGTATGGTTTTAAGTGACATTTGTAAATGCAACTATGTATTGTAGTGCTTGATAAAGGTTTGCCAAAGTAATCCCTTGCCCATGTGGTTCTATCAGTTATTGATGAATGACGGTTCTTGATGCAGTGCTGTCTGAGGGATCGAAGGTTACAGATCTTCACTTTAGGCTTGTTACCCTGGCTATTATGAACTGAAACTGTTTAATGATATTATGGACCGTAGGATAAATATGCAAGTCTTGCCTTTCAATTTTTGTCCAGAACCATTGTTCTTAAACATTTCAATAAGTAAATAATTTTAACAATTCAAAGCTCTTGTTTGTGGTCTATAATTCTTGCAAATATGCAGTTTTTAGAACAGTCAAAAAGGCTCAAAGCTCTTTCTGTCTCTTTGGTTACTCAGATATTTCTCTGCATATAATTTTATACTCTACAGATTTATCATATTGTCTCTGAGATTATACTTTCCTTTCTTTTAAAACTGCTCCCCTGGCTTCCTGACTTCCTCTTATACTGCATTTTCTTTTAAGTGCCTTTTTTGACATTTCCCTTTTTAAATTGGGTTTGATTTACTGATACCTATGACTTCAAAATGGTTACCTTGGTTTTATTGTTTTAGTTACCATAGCTGTAATTCTCAATAGCTATTCTTCATTTATATAGAAATGTTTGGTTTAATTCAAGTAATTTTATTTTCCTCAAGATTGTGTCATTATTTTCTGCATGGTAATTAGAGAAAGCGTCACTTACCTGGGTGAAATATCACAGCCCTGCTGCATGAAGGCACCCAGGGAGAACCACAGGCTGTTGAATATCCCAAACTCGTTGGTGTGCTCAGGTTGTTTGTCTTGCTTCTCCTGCTGGCTGGGGCTTTGGCCATGCATCCCCTGTGACTGCGACTGGCCTGCCTCAGGAGAAGGCGTTCGGTTCTGGCTCTGCTGATCACCACCATCTTCTGAATCATCACTGTGCCATTCATAAGGGCTGAAGCGGCTCACCAGGAACAGGACAACACTCACACCAATGTAGGCAAACACAATACACATCCAAATCTCGTAGGCCAGTGGGTCCAGGAAGGAGAAAACCCCAGGCTTGGATTTGGTGGGCTTCTTGATCATGATGGAAATACCCAAGCTCATGAAGGGCTTGGAGAAGTCAATAACCTCCTCCCGGACTAGGGTAATTGTAAGAGGAGCTACGGCTACATCTGCTTTCTGCATGGCAAACACACAATCAAGAGGACATATGAATTTAAATATGTTGTTTTAAAGCAAAAAATGTGCACAAAGGAACTTATGCTTGAAGCATACTAAATATCACTATATATATATATATATATATCACACATATAACTCAAATCCATAGGTGGACACATTGGAACAGACAGGACACATTGGACCAGACAAGCATTGCTCCAAGGTCCTCTTTTGACAATTATGTGATGATTTTTGATGGTGGACAGGGGGTCGCATGGTGAGCACTCTTGGCAGCCCCACACTCAACAGAAGGTGGTGCACTGTATTGTGACACATTATTCCCATAATCAGCATCATACAGTTCAGAGTTGTACAAAAGTAGTTCTTCTGTCTATTAAAACCAGACAGAACAGGCTTGTTCCTTTCACACAATAATCAATAATAGCCTTGTTCACATGCGCCTGTCACCAGTATTTGGTTTGTTCCCTCTTGGCCCAATCTGGGCTGGTATTTACCATTGTTAACCAAATCAGCCCATGCGCTTTGTTGTTTAGGAGATGCTCTGACATCACGGCTTATCCCTTGTTAACATGGCTCAAATCTTTATTTCTGAACACCTCTTCCACATGCAACACATCAATTTCCCAAACCCACATTCACTTACCATCTAATATATCCCATAGCTTAATATACACCACCTGGCCAAGAAAAAGGTCACCGCCTGTATTAAACTATACAAATAGGTAAGAACCTTCCAGTGGATAATTACTGCATAGGTGATTATGCTTCAGCTGGCAACAAGTCATTTAACCCTAAGTGATACAGTGAGTAGCTTCTCATTGATTAAAAGAACGAAAGACATCCTGTGGCCATGGAAAAAATGTTAATCTGTTTCAGAAGGGCCAATTTATTGGAGATTAAAACATCTAAGGAGATTGCTGAAACTACTAAACTTGAAATAAGAACTGTCCAACGCATTATTAAAAAGTGGAAGAACAAAAGGGAAACATCATCTTTAACTAAGGAAAGTGAAAGTAAGAACATTGGGACTAAACAGATGCGTAGCCTTTAGAAAACCACTTGTCAGCGGGATTAACAGGCAAAAACAGCTTCAGTTTTGCTAGGGAGCATAAAGATTGGACTCCAGTAATGGAAGAAGGTCATGTCAGATTTATCTTCATGCAGAGTGATGGGCGCATCAGGGTACGATGAGAAGAGGCTGAAGTGATGTACCTATCATGCTAAATGCTTACTGTACATGCATGTGGGGGCAGTGCTATGATCTGGGGTTGCTACATTTGGCCAGGTCTAAGGTTGTTCCAACAACATTACTTGCTCAAAGAATAAGGTCAGCTACCTGAATACACTGAATGACCAGGTTATTCTATCAGTTGATTTTTTCTTCCCTTATGGAACAGGCATATTCCAACATTATAATGCCAGGATTCACCACACTGAAATGGTGGTTCAGGCACCATTTGAAGAAATCACCATGAGAAATCATTTTTACACATGGATTGGCCACCACAGTCCAGACCTGAACTCCACTGAGAATCTTAAAAAAAAAAAAAATAATAATAATAATAATAATAATAATAATAATAATTCAGCTCTGGACAGAAATACATGTTATGTCATTGGAGAACTTTGTGTAAACCATCTAAAGTGTACGTATACAGAATTTAAAACCTTTTTGACTTACATCTAATACGTCTCAATATCTAATCAACAGTCCACCAGCAGCAACACTGTGGCACAGTAGATAAGGTTCTGTATTATTAATCAGAAGGTTGTGATTTCAGATCCATGCTCTGTCATTGTTAAGCTCTTGTTAGGCAAAGCTTCCAATTTAGTTCTATAAAATGTATCTCTGGATTACAGTGTCAATATAAATTCTTATATGAAGCTATGAAAACATAAATTAGAAATAAACTAGATTAAAAAAGAGTTCCCTCCAGCACATTTCTAAAGTTAGCCTTAATGATGGCATTATGTTAAAAAAGATGTCAAGATGTTGGCTTTAAAGCATGGACACAGCGTGCTTTAGCATCGTTGTGGCATACTTTCGCAGCACATTGTTATCCTTTTCAGAAAACATTTGTGTCAGTGTAATGGAGAGACGAGAATGGAAAATTTTGCCTTAGGGTAATGTGAAGGACTACATTAGAATGTAAAGTACATAGCACAGGATGTTTGCTGTATTAACCTACAGTGGTGCTTACTGAACCCATAGAAATATCTGTTACTTTATATACAACCTAAAACATACAGTTTTCAAATACATACCAGAATAACTTAATATGGCCTAATGAAATATCCCCTAATTTTTTAGAGCAGTGTATTTGTGAATGGCAAAAGAATGTTCTAGGTTCTAGAATCTATAGGATTACCTTTATCTGTAAAGATGAAATTAGAGTTGTTGTTTTTTTCAATGAATGGGGTGGCAAGCAGACATGAGTGAATACTAAGCACTAAGCTACTAAAGGCCACTCTCACATTGACGAATGTTAATGTTTATGGGTCAAGAGAATACTGAACAACAATGGTAAGCACATGACTATTGCAAAAAGATAGTCATCACTCTCCAAAAAGAGCATTGCTGATGCAATGGCTCTCCCCTTGCAAAACTTACATGCATTACCTCTCACCTGATGATGGACTCATGAACATTAATATTAGATGAAAGGCTTTTATTTGTATGGATAAATAAAGAACTTTCAAAGAGGTTCGTAAACTAACAAGCACTACTGTATTTTCTTCGGTTTGCCCTATATATGTCCACCCTATCTAATAATCTCTCCTTTTATATACTGAACATATCTAATCCCATTCCACTGTACATACAATATACACTCACTCACATACACTTTATTATGTACACCTTTACACGCTTTATTATGCTTGAAACCACTTTTTCAGAACTTAAGTACTTAAAACATTCCTTTGAAATTTTGGTCCATATTGACATGATAACAACACACTGCTGCAGATTTTGTACGGTTAGTATGAGATTATCTAAGATTTGTAACATGCTGTTATTTATTGCTGGAAGTAGCCATCAGAAGATAGGTACAGTGTGGTCATAACAGGATGGACATGGCCAGAAACAATACTCAGGTAGACTGTTTTATTTAAATGATGCTTATTTGGTATTAAAAGGCCTAAGAGCATATGCCTACACCAATACACCAATATGCTACAATATTACCAGCAGCCTTAATCATTTTTACAAGCCTGGATGTATTTATGTGTTCATGTTGCTCATGTCCGATTCTGACCCTGCGATCAAATGTCACAGCAGAAATCAAGACTCATCAGACCAGACATCAAACCAAAAAATATATTTCCAGTTATTTACTGTCCAATTTTGGTGAGCTTGTGTGAATTGTACATTAAGCTGTCTGTTTTTAATTGAGAAGAGTGGCACTCGGTTCATTGTGTTGGGAACGCAGTGATGCTCTTCTGAATACCTTGATTATAATGAGAGGTTAGTGAATGTTGCCTTTTCATCAGCTTGAATGAGTCTGGTCATTCTCCTATGACCTATGGCATCTTCATGATTTCTGACTTCAAGCATTTTCACCCAGATAATTCTCTCTTTTTTTACTCCTCAAAGCCTATCCCAGTAGATCAGCTGATTGTAAAATACTAAGACAAGCTTGTCTAGCAGCATTAACCATGGCACTATTAAAGTCACTTAAATCACCTTTCTTTTCTGTTCTGAGATTTGTTTGAACTTCAGCAGTCTACTTGCCTAAATCCACAAACATTCTATCATGTGATTGGCTAATTAAGTATCTATGTTTATGAGCAGTTGTACCTAATAAAGTAACTTAGCTACATAAACAGAAGGCTTCAACCATATGTTGGAGAATAAGATGTTTCAAACTGAGGTATGGAACTGATATTGGATAACAAACTATATATCACAGTTACCTTCTTAATTAATCTTATATGTTTCTGATGTAGTTATGGTATTTTCTATCAAAGTTACCAAATCAATGCAGTAGTAGTCACATCGCAGAATGTGCAATTTATTTGTCATGTTACATTGTTTTTGCTGCTACTTTCCATGATATATGTACTAGATATAATTTATTTTACTGGTCTATACCTGTTAGTTTATTTGTAAAGTTTTGTTATAGTAATGTTTTCTACCCATGAATAGGTTGTCATTGTGAAATAAGTTAAATGAACCATTCTGTTATTTGTGTTAATTCTCTATGGTGATATGGATGCTTCCTTAGTTTAATTCTCACTTTAAGTCATTTAAGTATAAAAATGTAGCTTCCTGTAATCTCCTGTATTTCTTCTAGTCACCACATCCGTCATTCACAGTTTTATTTTTAGCATGTCATATTATTTACTAAAACTGGGGAAAAACTCCTGCATTTTCTTATATTGCACGATATATCGGTGAAACAAAAAATAGTGCATTGTCACTTTCCTTCCAGTATGGTGATGCCCTATATAAAAGTGTCATATTGATAGTTTCCCTGGTGTTAAACACATCCAGTTCTACTACAACTGTATGCCAATGGAGATTCCATCAAAATTAGCATAATATTTGCATATCATATAATGTTCCATCATATTTATCTACATATGCACTTTGCTATTGCAAGTGTACAAGTGTACACTGTGAAATGATAGTACCATTCAATCAAACCTTCAACCAATATAACATCGTATAAAATAAAATAAATTCATGAGTAGGATATGGCTACCTACCCCATACACCAGCTCTCCAACCATCCCATTCCACATTTTGGTCTCAGGGTCTCGGGCTCCATACTTGCCATCCCCTACAAGTTCCAGCTTGTAGGAATAGCCCACATGTTTGGCGATCTCAGCAGCCAGTTCTACGCAGTAGCCCTCGTACTTGTCATTCCCTACTAGCTGCTCGTGATTTTTCTTTAGCATGACATATGGAGATTCCTGAGGACAGAGAATGACGATAGGGATTTACAGGTTCTGCAGCTGAGTACTCTCGCTTGTTTGTGTTAGACTAACTCAATATTTAATAGTAGTGTGCATAAAATGACTTTGCTATGCTAATAGCTATGGTTATAAAAAGGGAGTACATAATTTTCCCATTCAGCTAAGTGGCAAAACTTGCCAGCTGAAAATAGATAATTTAATTATAATAGAACAGCAATTGAGATTATGCATTTGAGAATGCCTGAAAATAACTGGAAAATGGATACAATATTTTAAATACATGTAGTAATAAATAGATTGCCAAAATTATTAATTAATAATTCAAAGCCAGATTAATTCATGGTCATTAATTGCTTATCCATGTTGGAGTTGTGAAAGATCCTGGAAACACTGAGCATGGTTTACAACAGGTTTACTGACAGCTCCTCACAAATAGAAACTGCTGGCAAAGACCAGCCATAGACCATGGGTCTCGAGATTTATGACACCCATTCCACCTGTTAGACAACAGTCGGACATTTAATTCTTTTAAAACATTTCTTGATTTGAACAAACTCAATTTGAAACACTAAAGTATTATGGGTGGCATCGTGAATCAATGGTTGGTGCTTACTATGCCCATATTAGACAGCATGTACAATTCAGACAAATAATTTTACACCTAACAGCAATTTGAAGCAACAAACAAAAAAGTAGAATTTGTTTGGTTAAACTAAGAACACAACAAGAAAAATTCATCTCTTAAATATGGTAAAAAAAACAGCACCATTATTATGAAAGCCAAAATTAAACGCCATAGACTCACATAGGCATTTGTAGCCTGCCAAGGAAAATCTGTGGTTAATATCACTACTTGATAAATTGACTAAACAAAGACTACTACTGCTACTCAAAGGCATGCGCGTATTACTAGCATAGATTTTTCGTCCTTAAATGAGATGAATGTTCCTCAAGGAGAAATAATTTCTGAAAAGGGGCCAGTGGGTAAATGCATGTGACATGATCTGTTGCAGCAGGGATTTATATTGTCTCCAAACACTGAATCAGGCCAGTAAATTGTGCTCTTAATGAGCTGAATAGCAGGCTCAGATGGACCGTGGATAGATTTTCATTCATTAAAAGATCTGTGTGGGGTAGATCACAAAATAAAGTTGCAGGAACACAGCTCTCTCATTCTGCAGTTTGCATGTGGTGAAAGACGGTTGGCCCCTGAGGATCCTGTTAAAGCCCTCTGCTGTTTCACCAGGGAGACAAGCTCTACCGAGGGGAATTTACGAATAACAGCTGTGTGCTGCGCACTGAAAAGGCGGTGACATTATGAGCAGAAAAAAAAGACAACAAAGGTTGCCTCCTTCCTCTTGTGCAAAATAGCAATAGAATTGTAATCTGTATATTAACATGTTTGTAAGCAGTCTTAAAAATAAAGGTATTGTGCGTGCATGAAACAGAAATTGCTAAGTTTATAACATGAATTAATTGTCTTAATTTTTCTGATAAATCTTTTTACAGAGTCACAGAAGAGCTGCTTTTTAGCCGGCGGCACAGGCTTTCTCAGTTGGGGTTGTGAAACAGATGTTTGCACATTCTCTATGCAACAATATTTGATTGGAAAAAAAGCACTACAAAAATAAATCTTTCTTGACTTGACTGGCAACACCTCAAGGTTTAAATGATCACAGACTCAAGACTGATATAGGTGGTGGCATAATGAGGTGCTATTGTCTATTATTGCTGATATAGTAGAAAAGGGGTGATCCAAGAGCAGGCCATGCAGCATGAATTTCAAGCCATCCATTGCATCAGGGACTTTCAACTGAAAGGCCAAAGAGTGGAGAGCTCTAAAGAGAAAATACCCACAAGAGAAAAGCCTTGATGTACCAGCTCTTATTTTAGGAGTGAAAAGACTGGGGATTTCAGGCCTGGTTTTTCCCAATGGAGATCAGCTGACGGAGTTTCCTGGCTAGATCAACAAAGTCACTGTTGTCAGCTCTGGGGTTGGATTAAAAGAGAAAGAAAACAAGCTGCTGAAAGAGTGGGAGAAGAAACAGAATGAGCATCTTGCTGAATATGGTGCAGGCAAGAGAAAGAAAGCTGGCAGCCCCTCTAAATGGCCACCACCCCTGGTCCATCATACTGATTAAAGGATTAATCAGTGGAGATTGGGTACCATCTGATCACATCTGCTGGTGGTCAAAAGTTATGGTTACCTCATAGGGTAACCAGAGAATGTACCCCAGCAAGTGTATGTCACAAATGTAAAGTGGTGTTTGTAATTTTTTAACCATTTAGAATGTTATATATTTCTGTAAAATACTGTTTGTTATGTATTGATGTTATGTATCTCTGAGTGACAAATGTATGCAGACATTTAGTATTAATAGGTAATTTAATGGCCAAAAAAGAGCCAGGTGTGTTCAATTAATAGGATGAAAATTTGAGTGAACACTATGTTGTATTTAAAAACAGGGAAAAATGAACAACGGTGGCAGGATTGCAAGGAGAAAGTCTATTTCCAAAGAAAACTATGCTGTCCATCTGCAGTTTGTTACAGATCATATAGACAAGCCAGAAGACTATTAGAAAGAAATTGTGGATGAAAAAGCCTGGGCCTGGATGGATAGGTCAGTTCTACTGTATATGGATGGCTTGAAATCACTGATGGAGCAATGGATTCTTATTTATACCAGCAAATTTAGCAAATAAAATGTCAGAACATCTGTCTATTAACAGAATCTCAAGAGAAACTGGGTCATGTAGAAAGAGAACAAAATTAAGCACATAAGTGATTCTACCAAATAATGTTCTGAAAGGGACAAGTCAATGTACTGACTTTAATCCAATTAAAATGTTGTGAAAGAACCTGAAGTGAGCGATTTATGTGGTTAAACCATACAACATCAAAGAGCTAAAGCTAAGCCCAGAAATGGGCTTAAAGTCCCCCAGATCAATGCGCAGGACTGATAGACATTTAGTTGCAGTTATTGCTGCACAAGGGTTTCACGCCAGAAACAGAATGCAAAGGTTCACATTCTATTAGAATATAATACTAGGCCATTGTTCACAGTGACTAAATGTATAATATTTAGTTTCTTTTGATTAACTGTGAAAATTTTGTTTGAACTGTTGATGTTTTTGGTAATTCTTAGGTAAGAAGGAAGGCATTTCCAAGATTTTCACAAACTCTCAAAGCTCACTGTATACACTTTAGTTATATGCACAGGAAGTCCTGCCATTAGATGCATGACATGGTTAATGCCCCTCACATCACAACAAGGGGTGACCAATTACTCTATGTAATAGCTCCCCAAATCATCACACCAGCAGTTGAAGTAGCTGTGTGCCGCTCCACAGCAAAGGCTGAATTGAAGCACGCTCCACAAGGCCTCCAGCCTTGTAGTCAACTGTTGTCTGATCCCAAGACAATATGACAACAGTCGATAGCAACCAACATTTCTTATTCATGAACTGCTAATGAAGGCAACAGTGGCTCGCTGTCAATGGCAGGGCAAGTAATGTGCACTGTGGCAACAAATTTCCTTCTGCTAAGAACCTGGGAATGGTCCAGCCAGGCATAGATATTAGTAGTGATGGTGCCACATGTGTCTGTATATTAGACAATAAAGCTGTGGGAGCTGCCTGTGCGTATTGGTGGATCAGACAGAGCCTGTTTACTCTCAGTCCAGAAATGTACTTCCTTTGTGCCCCCAGTTCAAGAACTGGTCAAAAAGTTTTTGAGCGTGTTGTAGTTTCATGTCTATCAGCCAACAATCTTTTACCAAGAGGTACACCACCCAAAAGTAGCTGCTAAGAGCCTTTTTATACTGAAGTGCAGAAAGCACTTTTATGCACTCTTGTGGCAAAGACAATGTGTCTAATCAGAAAACACTCTGCCTGGGACATAACAACATGCCAAATTTTGCAGCAATTCCAACATGTATGTCTTTGTGCTTATTTTTTGTCAATGACTGTATACTTAAAATTAATATATAATTTGAATACAAGTGATTATTATTATTAATAATAATAATAATAATAATAATAATAATAAATAAATA
>JAUZST010008455.1:0-12500 GCA_034779995.1 Parotocinclus haroldoi
CCGAACATCCAAACCAGCTACAAGATCAGTCACTTCGTTTTTATTGGCGGGACTAAATCTGATCTTCAGGGTCGTCCGACCTAAATTCATAGAAGCTAATCTTTAGCTTTAGCTTTTCATTTCTGATTCGAAGAAGAAGAAGAAAAAAAGCGATTTTCGTTACAGCGGCCACCAGAACGTCTCGGCGAGCCATCTTTGCGAGTTCGTCCGGTCCTCGCGGTTATATAAAAACTGGATACACAGACACACACGCTGCTCCTCGAGAAAAAGAGACATGGTGCGCCCAAGCCTTTTTGGAAAATGACCGTTATTTGTGCCGTTATTTTGTTCTGGACAGGATGAGGAGATTAATGTGATGTCGGCCTTCTCAGAATTCGGCCGAGGGTTTTTCGGGGGACGGGATCGTCGCAGTGATGAGCAGAAATGCAAACAGAGGGAGAGCTCGAGCTTTTATCTCGTCGTAGTACGTCGAGAAAGGAAAATGTATTTGCTCCGACGCTTCCGTGTATTCGTCCGTCTTTTCCTCTCATTCGCCCCTTTGTTCCTACCCTCCTACATTTCCCAGAATCCATCTCTTTGACCATGTGACTCCCTATCTGTGGTGGATAAAGTACCTGAAAGCTGCACTGAAGTCAAAAGTACAAATATCTCACCAAAAATGGAGGTTTGGTAATAAAAAAAAGTCTTACTCTTAGAGTCTCTAATATGTACCGCTTTGTAGCTATGCCGCTATGGCAGTGCTGCCGGAGTTCCATCAGTGAATATTAATAGGCAAACAATAAGTAACTACATATTCCCTTTTCTCTCCGAGCTGATGAGGACTCGATATCGTAAGGTTACTCGAAATATTTACGAATATGCACATCTTTAACGTTATTTTAACTGTCATTATTTACTTAATTCTACTATTAATACAAACTATTTTATTTAACATCCAGGCCGCCCAAGGACGTCTCTTTGTGACAGCTTTTAGGGAGTTTTTCCTTGCCACCGTCACCCTGGCCTTGCTCAGTTTGGGATTTGAAGTTAGATACGAGGATTTACCGCTTTTGTTTTTCAAAAAAAATAATAATAACGAAAGGATTTTGGATCCCGTCGTTGCTGTGGCGTTTCGGTTAACGACGATGAGGTCATTTGTGCGAATTTCTTTATTTCTCCACTCTTACCCTCTTTGGCTCCATCGCTCTCAATAACCTGCTAAAGGAGCGCCGGTATTCCCAGCATGAGGGGACCGGGCTGTTCCACCGTAATTGTTTTGCTGATCAAGAAAGACACTTTCTCCAAGGGGAGGAAGAAAATAAATGAAAACAAAACACGATGAAATCAAACCACCAGCACCGTCGTGATGGCTCTCAAATGGGATGTGACTGATTCTCCTCCACGCTGAGAGTCATTTTTATAAACGTAATACGTGATGGATCGCCCGGGGAAGAGACGCTCGGTTCGGTTGGCGTTTCCGTAAGAACGGTCCCATCGTCTCGCTCGTCAGAAATGAAAACCTAAACAAACAGCCATTCCTGCATCTAAGGCCAGCAACTCCGGCCCCCCCCCCCCCCCAAAAAAAAAATAGTAATGGGAACCATTAAGGGGTAATGAGGTGAGGATAATCCTGATTTATTCGTTTACAAAAAAAAAAAAAAAAAAAAGCGGAACCCCCACCCCTCCCCGTCCCCGTCCCGGTTTGACCCCTGTAAACGCTGAATGCCACCCGAAAGGTCACCAGAAGACATGTGTAATTTGTTTTAAAGCGCAATGAATAAACAAATAAGGGAAAGAAACAAAACGCTGGAGATGCAGGGGTGCAGGTTCCACTCCCTGAAAACTTGACATTTCTGTCTAACTGTCTTTTCCGAAATGCCACAGGTAATGGAACGTATGGAGCGCCTTGTGCTATTCCGTTCCGGGGAGCTGGAGAGCTGGAGAGGATTTCAGGAATGGCTCGTGTGCAGGGGCTTTCGCCCACAGCGCCATCTCTAGGGTTTACAGAGAACGGTCTGAAAAAGGGGGCGTAAAGGGAACGCTTAAGCAGCACTCTATAACTCCAAGGAAATCAAACTTCTGTGAAATCAAACTGTCCACGTAGGAAGCAACACTGACTGACTGTCACTTTCACCTGCTGTTGGGCGAGCGGAACAGGCGACAGGTGGAAATTATTGGCAATAAGCAAGACACGCTCAGTAAAGGAGCGGCCCTGCAGGTGGGGATCTCAGTACCTATGCTTTCTGGCTGATGTTTCGTCACCAGGGGACGTGGAGGAGGTCGTAGGAGGGCAACAACCCAGCAGCAGGACCGCCACCTCCGCCTTTGTGCAAGGAGGAACTCCTCCTCCAGCAGGCCACCGATATCCATGTTTCTGCTCAGAAACAGACTCCATGAAGGTGGTGTGAGGGCCCGACGTCCACAGACGGGACTTGTGCTTACAGCCCAACACCGTGCAGGGCGATTGGCATTTGTCAGAGAACACCACGATTGGCAGATTCGCCACTGGCGCCCTGTGCTCTTCGCGGGCGAGAGGAGGTTCACACGGAGGACTGGAGACGCCGTGGAGAATGTTCTGCCGCCTGCAACGTCCTCCAGCATGACCGGTTTGGCCGCGGGTCAGTCACGGTGTGGGGTGGCATTTCTTTGGAGGGCCACACAGCCCTCCATGTGCTCCGGGATGAGATCCTCAGACCCCTTGTGAGACCACACACTGGTGCAGTGGGCCCTGGGTTCCTCCTCCAATGCTAGACCTCAGGTGGCTGGAGTGTGTCAGCAGTTCCTGCAAGCTGAAGGCATTGAAGCTATGGACTGGCCCGCCCGTTCCCCAGACCTGAATCCGATTGAGCACATCTGGGACATCATGTCTCGCCCCGTCCACCAACGTCACGTCTGCACCACTGACGGTCCATTGTCGGCACATTCAGCTTTGTACAGAACAAAGTATTCAATGAGAAGAATTCATTCATTCAGATCTAGGATGTGTTGTTTGAGTGTTCCCTGTATTTTTTCGAGCAGCGTATAGGGAAGATAAAATACGATAATGTGTGCAGAGAAACGAAAACTACAGCATGTAATTAAAATTATGTAATTAAAAGCATGTGGCCTGAACGTGCATCGTTTCCTATTGAACACTGGTTCATATCGTAGATATTTACTAATGAATCAAAGTTACCTTTATTTTCTCTCTTTTTTTTTTTCAAAAAACTCGGTGAGATTTTTTTTTTCCCCCTCGTGCCTCCCAGCACTCGCTATCAGAATTACATTTTTATCTGGTCGACTCCGGGGAGTGCAGCGTTTCAAATTATAACCCAGAGAGCACATTTGTGAGAGCAGGGAGGAATTTGTCCACACAGCAGGAGAGGAGATGGAGGAGAGAGAGAGAGAGAGAGAGAGAGAGAGAGAGAGAGAGAGAGTTAACAGCTTTAAAATTAGTTCCAGCTATTGGTCAAATAACTGTTTATGACGTGTTGTCCAAATTGTAGTAAAGCATAAACGTGATAGGAAAGATATCAGATTAAACAGTGCCCCCATCCGATCCAGTGATTTTGCCTATATACATCTCAAGCCGTGTATAAAACAATTAGGAAAATGTGAAAGATCTTGTAAGATCTGTGTGTGTTTAAATGCCTTTGCCAGCCAACTTTGCAATTAAACCCACTTTTCAAAAAGAACATGTGATTCCAGCTGTCTCCCTTAAGTGCCCTTATGTAACTGTATTGTTATATTTTAGGTCCCAGCTTGCTGAGCCCTAACATGTCTGTGCAGGTGAGGAGCTTTCTGTACATACTTAGAGATTATTTTTTCAGTCGGGTCTCCCATCCTGACTGTGTGGCTTGTTTATTTGCTTTAGCTGCTTTCTTCGGTGGAGGAAATACAGGAAAATTCATTTAAGCATAAGCAATGGAGCCAGTCCCTGCACCTCTCCCAAAAATACTCTATTTCTTGTCGATCCCTTGTGCTTTCTTATTGCTTTTGGCCGTTTGTTTAGACTTATAAAAAGAATTATAATAAGTTGCATGTCTAAATATGTTATGATTGCTTTTATCTAGGGTGACTGGCGAAGAGGTGCATTATGACTTTTCATCCAAGTATTTTTGGAGCTATAATGTCTATTTGGCTTTAAAGGATGTTAGGCTAATGCATGTTGATGTTATTGCAATTGATTTTATGGTACCTTTTAACCAACTGTCTGCCATCCTCCCATTTCCAACCCCTCTCTTTGCAGGAGCAGGGCTTGATGTCGAAGCTTCAGCAGCACACAGTAGAGCAGAGACTGGCGGAGATGAGGGACAGGCTGACTAAACTCGGTGCAGCACAGAAAACTGCATGTCATGAAGAAAGCCACTCATAAGCGAGACAGCAAGATAAGGGAAGACAATCTGTCAACAATCACACAAGCAGCTCCTCAGCAAGATCAAATACGTGCATGATGTTCCCTGGCCATGCTATGCAAGTGAACACATCTATCTAGCACACAATCTAGCATTGGACTACTCGTGTCAGGTCTCAATCTCGAAACGGTTTAGAGACCATAAACGAGTGCTCTTGGTCATTCGGACTTTGTTTTATCCTGGGGTAAGGTGGACTCACATCCAATGAGTCCATTGGGTCTGTTAACATTAATTATAAACTTATTCAAAATGTTTTTCTATCGCTCTTAAATATCAACAATTCATTCAAACAGATTAAATAATAAACCAGTCTTTTGTTTAAACAAAATCTGCACTCAAATTGGCCAAGAGGGAAAAACAAGTTTCTGCTCTTCTTGTTTAGTATCCAATTTTAGGGCTGTACCGATCCGATATTCTGTATCGGTATCGGCCCGATATGTGGCGAAAATCACTGGATCGGAGATCGGATGGGGAAAAATAGTTTAATTCGATCTTTCCTATCACGTTTATGCTTTACTACAATTTGGACAATGCCGGAAACGGAGACGTGTCACGTGAGCGACAGCTGGAACTCAAATTAAAACTGTTAGCTAGCAGCGTGCTCATCATGTCAGGAGTTATTTTAAGCTCAAGAATGATAAAAGTAAAACAGCCGAGTGCAACGTATGCAACGCCAGTGTTTCAACAGGTGCTAGCAGCGTATCGGTATCTCCAGATAATCAAGTTTGCCGCATTCATATCGGTATTGGGCATAAAAAAATGGTAATGGTAGGAAGTAATCCAAAACTGGTTTCAGGAGCATAACAATGAGAATGTTCCTGAGTGGCCTTTTAAGCCACAGGACCTGAATCTAATAAAGTTAAAATAGAAGCTAAGACTTTTTTGGAGATGTTGTTTAGTTGATTTATAGCATGAAAGTACACCTGAAAAATTTGGAGCACGGAGCATCAATCTCAAAGGAATGTTTCTACTGTCCTGGTGAACATACCGCAAAGAACTGAGACTGTTAGGAGCCAGGATAAGCTTTTAGCTTTAGTATAGTAGTTTAGTTTTAGTATAGTGTTCCTAACAAAATGCCTTGGTGAGCACATGCTGGAGTCTGCTGTGCAGGATGACACTTCCTTATCTACTTCTGATCAATCGTTTCCGTGTTATATTATTGTACAGGTATTGTTGGTAACATTAGCCATGACTGATATACCTTTGTCTATTTCTTTTAGCAAGCACATTTACAGGAATTGTATCTAGAAAAGAGAAAATGTACTGATTTTCAAATACATTTACTGATTTTCAAATACTTTTCTCTTTCATTTTAATACACATCCAAACGTTCACTTTTATACTTCTTTTAGGCAAACAGCTTGTCAAACATAATCGCAAATTAAGCCACACAAAATTTGGACCCGTGCTATCATCTGATTCCCAAAGCATTCCATTGATTTCTTTGCTCTACGCACAATAATCAGTTCCAGAGCCTGGCATGGCGATGCAAGGGGCCTCCTAAGCACACTGTAAACATGTACATTTATGTCATTTAGCAGACGCCCTCATCCAGAGCGACTTACAAATGATGCAGTCTTACAATCCAAGAAATTGTGGGTTAGAGGCCTTGCTCAGGGACCCAACTGTGGCAGAGGTGGAATTTGAACCCTGGACTGTCTGGTTCACAGCCCAGTAGCTTAACCGCTAGGCTACCACAGCCCCTGTGAACAGACTTTGAAGGTTTATCTGAAGTATGCCCCTTCAGCACTGATATGTTAAAAAAAGTAGGCCTGTGCCACTTGAAATACCTTTCAACTGCTGCTTGTGCCGTGCTTAGTGACACGCTTTGGAGTGTGAGCCATTCGCATTTGTCAGCAGGTTGTCATGTTGCTTTTCTAGAGCAGGGTGTCTGTTATTATACCCTATTTCTGTCCTGCCGCCTCTGTTACACATGGACAGCTGCAATACCTGACACGAGTGGGCATAAACGACAAAAGACTGATCCGCTTCTGCGAGAGGACTTTGTTTGCTGCGAGTTCTCTTTGTTAAGTGCCATGCGAATTACATAAGGGCAGGAGCGATGGAAGCGTGAAGTCTCATTATGTCTCAACCATAATCAAGTAAGCCATTTATTATTCATTTTATTATTATCTACTAATTGTTTTATATGTGAAACTAAAAGGGCGAGGGGAGAGATTTCGGGTTTGACAATGAAAAGTACACGCACAAGAGAGCAATCTCAGTCCATAGTAACTGATTCGTGTTTAAATACTTGATTATATTCGATTTTTTTTCTAATGGGTGCAATATATAGATTTGGGTACTTGAACTGAAGTCGACAGGACTTACAGGTTCTTAAAAATGCTACAGCTCTCATTCAGAAGGCTTCTTCAGTTCCAGAAGCCGTATGCTGAATGTAAGCTAGTGGGGTTGTCCTGGGAGTCCTTGACCCACCCTGATAATAATGACCCCCACCCGCTTTTCAGGTACAGCTGTTTTCTCATGGCACTACCTTCCATTAAGAGAAGAACTAACTAAGACCAAGCTTGCACCCCATATGTAAGCGATCTTTAGTTTTGAAATTGATACATTTTGCAGCGATTATTAACTAAATGATTAACTAAATTAACTAAATGACAGCATCCATGTGATGTGTAGTACATGACAGATATGTTTAAAGTATGGGTAGACATGTATTAGGCTGTTATTTATATTAAACAATGTTAAAAATTGTATTTATGTACTGTGAATAAAACTTAGGGCAGAATTAGATAACAGTATAATGACCATATCAGTGGTGGCTGCTATGGTACATTACATTTAATCATATGCATGACACTTGGGCCACAATGTAACTTCAGTAATAAGGGAGCATCATGCGCTATAATTATGTTTAGGGATTATAGAATTTCCCGGTTTCGGATTAGATATATTTAAAGTTTTAAGGTGCAAAGAGGTTGTTGTTTATGTCAATCTCGTCATACTGCGTCATTATGCTAGTTACATAAATAAGCAAAGCTAAGATCGTGTTAGTTTGCTGGCTCGACACATCAGTGTTGCCTAGTTAGTTCTGTGCTCACAGACTCTCGGTATACATTTATTAAGTAAGCCTTAAAACTGCATTGTTTGCTAGTCAGAGGACGTCTGTCCGCTTGAGAAGCGTATTCGCCTGCTGCTTCGTGGCTGGTCTGCAAGAGAGAAAATGATTCAAGTCCACAATTGCTGTGCAGTTTGAACAGGCAGCATTATGATATTTGAACGAGGGACTTACTCGGAGTGGAGAGTGTTGAGGCCGGCCTTCTGCTGAGCCAATTAGCTTCAGCTGATGTACACAGGTTTTGTGCAGCTCGCAGCCTATCTGCAGATATCAAACGTTTTCAGTACAGGAAACAATGTGAATAGAAATACCAGTGTGTTACCTACCCAGACAAAGCGGCTCACGCAGGTTACAGTTGTGCAGCAACGGCGTGTGCACGGGGTTTGACTGATCACTGGTCCCTGCAGGGAACACAAAGTTACTCTGGAACTCTGCCTTTTAAGCAACGGTCAGATGTGAACGATGTGAACTAGGATGTCTGTTTTCGTACAGCTCACACTGATGAGAATGTATACTTCTCTCTGGCGTAGGATATCTAAAGCCACTTCACATCTGTGAGCCGGCAAATTCATGGCTTGGCCGTTCAAATCCGCCAGGTCTATGTCAGCTAGGGTAATGGACAACCGTATGAAAATCTGTGTTAGCTCACACTGCCAATATAGACACGTAACATACCCTGTATAGAAAGCAACTGTTATATAGACGTATAGACAAAAACTGTTTACACACACACACACACACACACACACACGCACACACACACACACACACACACAACTTTGCTACTACAGCTGCTAAAAGGGCTTTCCATTAAATCTATTTACATGGCTATGAGGTTCGCTTCTGATCTATTCTGAAAGAATACGTCAGAAATTACTTTTGGAATTCCAGTGGATTTTCAAGGTATCTGATTAAGTTCAGGTTGATTTCCAAGTTCTGTGCAACTTTTTTTAATAACAACAAAAAAAATGGCACACCAATTCTTTGTGAACTTTATTTAAGGACTTTAAGAACTTTATTTAAGTTGAGCAGACTCGTTTTAAACGGAGACCTACAGTCGATATATTGGGTCATTGGTGTATCAGTACAACACCATTCTACTGGCACTGTTTGTCTATGAATAATCTAGCAATGTACGATTTATATTATCAGTGCGTTACAAGTGAGCGTTGTACTACTCAATAATTGGAAGGGGTGTCCACAAACTTTTGTCTATATAGTGCATCTATGTGTACTGAAATTACCGTCACATTCGCAGCCACACTTCATTTTGATGCACTCCAGAAGGGCTTCTGTTTTGCAATGGATGTTAAACAGACTCGTCTTGTTGTCTGTAGATTACAGAAAGCAAATATACCAATAATAAAAGTCTGAACGCATTTGCCTTCTAAAGGTTTTGCAAATCGGATAAGGATTCGTACTTACCACTGTGCAGCACTGTAATAAACATTGTCTTCTCCTTGACAAAGCAAGGCTGTTTAATAAGTATGAGGCACTGGTTAACTGTGAAGGTTGGCTTGCTTAATCACCTGACTGTTATCCATGTGGGAGAAAGGTGTAGACAGATTTATTATAGTCTTTTTCTGTCTGCTTTTGATGTTTCATTTCTTTTTGATTATGGTGATGCTTAAAAAATACACTGTGTTTGTGGTATAAGTATAAAGAAATAATGTATGTAGTTACAATATATTTGCACTTCTGACTTGACAAAAACACAAGGCTGATTTGTACTCTTGTGTAATCATTGCCCGAGGGAACATCGCCACATGCATGGCTGATCGTAGAAAAAAATAATAACAGTGGTGCTAGAAAATGTGTGAATGTTTTACATTTGTCCAATAGTATAAAGCATAAATGGTACCCAATTTTTTACCCTGATTTTTTTTTTACCAAGTACCAGCTAACCCAGTTAAACAAATAGGGCAAAACATTTATTCATTCTCTTTCTCTTAATCCAGATCAAATCGCGGGCCGGCCGGTGCCCACCCTAGACGTGGCGCCAATTCATCACACACGCACACAGTCACACACTAAGGGCCACTTTAGAGACACCAATTAACCTAACATGCATGTCTTTGGACTGGGGGAGGAAACTGGAGTTCCCAGAGTAAACCCACGCAGACACAGGGAAGACATACTGACTCCACACAGAAAGGACCCAGGCTGCTCCACCCTGGGATTGAACCCTGGACCTTCTTGCTGTGAGGCAGCAGTGCTACCCACGCATGCTTGTTGCTCATCAGGCTAGAAATTAATACAAAACCGTCTCTTATTACAAAAAGAGTTTGGATCCCAGCAATCCACTGACAGACGTGTGTACAAATTGTTGAATTGTAAGACCACTATAACTCAGTCGACCAACAAAAGATCACTCCAATGGCAATCTACAAGATCACAACGGAACCCAGGATAACTTCTAAGCAACTAGAGGCCTCTCTCATATTGGCTAATGTTAATGTTCGTGAGTCCACCAAGTGAAGAACACTAAACAACAAATGACGTGCATAATAGGGTTTCAAGGAAATATCAATTTATGTCCCATGAGAAAACATAGAAATTGATTTTGGACAGATGGGATCAAAACAGTACCTTGTGTGTTAGTGAAGAAGCGGGCTGTCTGAAAAAGATAAACGTTGCATTCTAGCATAAGAACCGTATCTTATCTGTTTGCTGCCTCAAGGCCAGGACAACTTGCCATCCTAGGTAGAAGATGGAAGGCTGAACAATTAATGTTATATCAGCAAATTCTAAAGAAAAATCTGGATCAAGAAATCTGATCGTAAACTGAATGTCAAGAGAAAGTGGGGGATGCAGCAGGACACTGACCCTAACTACAGAAGTTAATGTTTATAATGACCAAGTGCAAGTCCTGACTTTAATCCAATAGAAATGTTATGGGTCTCCTCATTCCACAGGTATTAGGTCAATTTGCTGTCCTGAAATGGACTGGCGCCTTGCTCATGGATATTTACCTCCATGCCCCCTCTGATGCCATGCTAAGACCCCCTGCGACCCTAAATGGGTTAAGCAGGAAAGAATGTCGTCACTGAATGAGTCAATATGTGATCAAATGACTTTGCTTGTTGCAGCACCCACAAGTCAATAGTGTCTTAATTTCCCCTATAGCAATGCCTCTAAATGGCATACTAATAATAATAAATTAATAAACATACTAATCATTTGTCTCAGAGAGCACACTACTGTATATTGGGGCTCATGAACAGAACAGGACTCCATGTTTCCCTACTAAGCGATCGCACTGGCCTAAGCTGCTCTGTGCATGCTGTCATTTTGAATCCCTGTTGCTATGGTTTCCCAATCTTGTGGATATGGCAACCACTAGGCCTGCCATTTTTAGTCTGAGTCTCAGACGGGCGCCGGTGATTCACTCCCTCGGCAGCAGCACAGTACTCTTACATTAACAATGCTTACACCAGGCTATTCTACATGAGACCGTTTTCACCTTCATCTTAAAACAGACTGAATATATATGCATGCAGATACCCATGCAGATGGGTGAGCAATGTACACTAAACAGACAAAAGTATAAGGCTTACACCTCAAACTGATGAGCTCTGCTATTTTACTCACTCGTGAACACGCTCATGTTCCTGGATTTTCCGTAGACAAACAGTGGCAGTAAGATGGGTTATACTGATACCCCAGGGGCAAATTTGTCTGTTTCTGCTTCCTACAAGCCAGCTCTTCAACGTTCTGCCCTGCAAGTACAGTCCATGGAGAATTGGTAGGCCGACCGATTACGAACTTGCGCTGAACCTTGATCTAAAATCCATAAGATTTTAGTCATCACAGTCATGTTCCAAAATCCTGTAGACAAAAATGTGTGTCGCAACCGTCACACTAATAACCAGGTTTGGAGTTTAGTACTTGGGTGTCCAGAAACTTTTATCTACATAGTGTATATACAATACTTTTAATAAGATTCCTTCATTAAATCTGCTCTAAATCTCTTGTTTAATGTGAATTTAATATTATCTTGTAGCTCTCTGAATTACGAACGTAATCCCAGCTATGGTGAATTCGGCAAATCCTAAACTCTAATCCTCCTGCTAAATTTCTCTTCTGTCCCCATAACTTGGCGGATTAAGTACTGAATATCTGCACTGGAAGATTTCCACAAGTTTTGTGGCTGCTTAGATGTCCATCTGGCTCGCTATGACTGAGAATGAAGATAAATCTGCATGTTACACAAAAGCAACATTGCAAACTGGAAGCGAATGTAGGCTGACAGTAAAAAAAATCATCATTTATTCTATGTCCGGAGCATGGTCGCCAAGTTTTCTAATTTTAAGGTGGTCATGTAGCATATCAAACACCAGGTATTGTGTCAGGAATCGACTGCTGCAATCAGAATAGCAAAATCACTTGTGGTTCAGAAGTTATCAACACAGAAGTTCAAAACTTTTGTTGTTTGTCACAGGTATGAAAGATGAAATTGTTGATTCTGATGTCCGGGGGAACGCAGCTGTCGTATCATAGCCGCAGACTCGATAGACCACCCAGAAAGATCACATATTTCACACAGCACTGCTGCATCCTTCATAGTAAAATTCAAAGAAACCGGGCCAACAGACGAAAAGTCACGTGGCCGTCTGAAGAACAAGAATATAGAATATAGAATATATATATATATATAAGAACACACACACACAGTGAGTCAAATGCCACAGTCCACTTTATTATTTATCAGTTGTTGTCTGGCTGTCAGGTGATTACTGGCATGGATGTCATACAGCTTAAGCGCAGCTCAATACAAGGTTTAAAATGATGTCTGCATGTGCAACCGTTTTAGTTAAACAGCGTTAACATCATTTGCCATTAAGCAGAAGTGACAAAGCATGAGCCTATAGAACAAATAAGTCCTACAAATTGCATCATATTAAACTATACAGTATTGCATGAAAAAATAATGGGGTGCTCAAAGCTCACCCTGACTTCTATAACAAGGCACGTAGTCGCTGCGCTTAGTGTGAGTCATATAGTAATTGCAGTAATTGCACCAGAACTGATATTCTGGGTTAAAAGGG
>JAUZST010008456.1:0-13555 GCA_034779995.1 Parotocinclus haroldoi
CGTGAACTATTGAATTGTGTCCTTGCGCTGTGACGTGTTATGTGACGCGATCCAATCGACACCCTCGGATTGTTTTTATGGCTTGTGTTTTCGTGTCGCTTCACAGAGATTGCTGTTTTCTTTCTGCTTCCAGCTACAGATTTCTAACCTACAGGTAATTTAATTTGACTAACATTGATTTAAATGATTGTCACTTAGGATAATGTTAACAGCTCACCTTTAATACAGGTAATTAACTGTCAAAGAACAGTGGCTTCATAGTTTCGGTTTTGTCGTTTTAGATTCAGCGGCTTTGTTTGTTGGGAATTAGATTGGACATGTTTTAGATAAACTATTTGTATTTTAGTTATTATTGTAAGTGTTTTTTATGTACATGTCGTGTAACGTACGGGAATTTAGGAAAAAAAAATCAAACTAAAAATACAAATATAACGTTTTATCTGGCCGAGGGTATAACGGTTGTGTTTAGAAGTATTTATAAGATGATGGCTTGTTTTATTATGATTATAATAGTCAGATTAGAAACTGAAATAGTCCACATATTTTAGTTGTCAATACAATTGTAGCTGCATTAGGGATTGTTTCTCTTGAGGGGTTGTTTTTGATGGACCGGTGTAAAGGACTGCTGCACCACTTATATCATTGTTTTTGTTGTTGTTATGTAATTGATTGTCACACAAATATGCAACAATTTTGGGTAAAAAAAAAAATCGATTTTTACAAAACGAAATTGTAAAACTGTACAATGAAATGCATTTCTGTTTATCGCTTCTTCCCATAAAACAATGGAATTAATGTTGCATTGTTATTTCTTTTCAGCTGGTTCGAGGCATTCTTCTCTTGTTTTTGGTTTGTAAATTGTTCGTTTAATTTCTTTTATGTGTTGGTGTTCTTTATTGCATGATGTATTTTGTAGCTTTATTGTTGAGCGTCTCTGTCTTATAGGCATGTCGGATGGAGTACTGTCTCGCGAGTCCATTCTCTCCAATGGTGATGGAAACTTCAGCTCCCTGTGTCCTAATGGCACGGCGTGGGTTTGGTATGGCCTGGGAGAGTGTGCCCAGGATGCCCGGGACATGAGCAGTGTAATTCTGGGTCTTCTGTCCATTCTGTGCTTCATGGTGTCTTCTTTCCCGTAAGTACTCTGTCTCTAGCAGTCCTCCATGCACGACAGTCAAACTCAGCACTGTTATTCAAACTCAGGAGTAAAACCAGCGGGTTCTCCAATATGAGAAATATGACACTGAGTAAAGCGTCACACTTTAGTTTCACAGCGCATTAAACCACAGCTGTACACAGTCTATTGAACTTTTGCTTTCATTTGATACAGTGCAGTAGTGGTTTGCTTGGCCGCATCACGGGCACAGAGTTGTTAGGAGAATAGATTGGTTTCACCGTAAATGAGCGATAAGGCCAAATTAGACTCGAGTTGAGGAGAATGCTTTCTTAAAACAGTGCTTTTTGATGACTGATTTGATTGTAATGCTTGGCTTTTAAACCACTTATATTCCAATCATGATGTGAGTAGAATGCAATCAGTGATGAGTACTCCAGCTGAACTTTCTGTAGCCCTCCCCCTTTGCTTAGATGAATGGGTGTTCATGGGGTGAGGGAGCTGGGTTTGCCTCATGCACTAGACACTCTTTACACTTTTCACACATTTCTGGAAACCCCAAAATGACATCCAAATCCATGTGGTGGAGTTAACTCTCTTTCTACTATTATAGCAGCATTTTGAAATGTTACTGTGAGGTCAGACACAGTTGTGGATTATTAAGCCCTGCCTCCCAGTTGCCTTGATGTAGTGCTTGATATACATGTTTGATATACATTGCTCACAAAATGTAGGACATATTTTATTATGGGAGATTTCATTTTGAAGAATCTTTCAATATTTGAGCAGTATATTTAAACCGTTCATTAAATTTGGAAACCATTTTATTTTTTTGATAACAAAGTAGACTTTGTTTAAAGTAGACATTGAAACAATGAGTCACCAAGGTGCCCGGTAGAGCTCATTTTACTGCTGCAGTTTTCCTTAGAGAAAGAGGGAGAGTGTGAGGTGTGAGATATACCTGAAGATACAAATAAATTGGGGTTATAAACCGTACATCATAATTTAATTCCTTATCTCTCATTAGAGAAAATGAATAAATAAACAAACCCATTGCTACCATCAGCTGCCTTCCATTTCATTCGTTCATTGGACTAAATGATGGAACCATATAAAAACTTATAAAACACCACAGTAATAAAAATCATTCAAATAAACGTGGTCAAATCACATGATTTATGGATTTTTCATGAACTTAAAGTTACATTTGCAGACCTCGCAACTAAACTAGTACATCATCTGAAAGTTTTCAGTAATACAAATTTTATTACTTTTTCCTAATATGTTTTAAAATTGGTTTACACAAACCAGTTTCCTTAAAAGCCTGTGTGTTTTCACTTAATAATCTGACCATACTATGATTTCTGCGATTATTTGATTATTCAAGTCTAACGTATACGGAATACTTAAAAAAGAAAGCAGATAAATCTGATAAAGGGAGCTGGACTTTGTCTCAGTAACTGGATTACTCACCGAACGTATACAAGGTACCCGATTACCATGTGTTGACAGTTTCCACATGTGCATGAGCGATCCCCACAGTTGCCAGGTTGGTGTATTTGTCGTCTTTTTGCGGGATCTGGCAACCCTGGAATTAAGTGTGCCATGGAAGTAAAGGCAGTGATACAGCTACAGAACACTTTGGGGAGACTCAAATGAATAATTCGATTATTTAATATTAACGCTCATGGCACATATTACTTTAAGATTATTGGCTTGCAAAGTAGAAATCGGATTACTGTCCGAGTCATGAAATCTGATTACTGAAGTGCATGTACTCATTCGTCGAATTACTGACAAAATCTGGAGCTATCAGGTAATTAGGTGCATGTTCTTTAGAAAATAATCTGACTTTACAGGACATTTCACACACATTGACACTGCTTTCAAAAATACTTGATAAAGTTTTTATATGACAGGAAGTCAGTTATTACCACACTGTGACGGTTTAAAAGCACACACGCCAGTTGTAAAATATAATGGCATTTAAATTTCCGTTTGTTTCTTAACTCATGTACCTAAAGTGATGTTCCTGTTTGTTATTGTCCCCTTTAGCTTTAGATCAGCTTGAAACTGAATCTTATTGACTACATGTACGTTGTAAGCGGTGGTGCACCGTTTGTGGTCTTTCTGTTCCCTGACTACTGTGTGTTGTTTTTCAGGCAATATTACAGATCTTGCAGGACTGGGAATATGGACAGTGCTTTATCCGTTTGGTTCCTGTTGCTGTGGCTAGGAGGAGATTCGTGTAATCTTGCCGGCTCTGTATTAGCAAACCAACTTCCTCTGCAGGTAAGAAGCAGACAGATGCGTTGCTTGTCAGCGTCCTCTGGGTCGATGAAAAGCCTGATTTTTTTTAGATAACATTACATGACATGATTTCTGAGAATATAATCACAGTACTTTGACTGTTTCTATGTTTAAATGCTTGGGTATGATTGCTTATTTTCTTGACCTGATACTGTTATCTGTTAAAGGTATACACTGCAGTTTACTACGTGCTGGCTGACCTGTTAATGCTTTCCATGTATACCTACTATAAGCTGAGGAACAGAATGTCAAGCAGTGAGTTTAATTACTATTATTGTACAGTGATGTGATGCCAGAACGAGCACGTGACGTAAAGACAGGCTCTTGTGTGTCTGTGTCTGAGGGAGGGGAGGCTGGACGGGGAAGTGTCCTTTGGATTATCGACTGGTTTGCCTACACTCCTGGAGTTCTGAGGGATAGGCTCAGAGACTTAAGTACAGTATTGATTTGAAAGTATAGTCTGTAACCTTGTTAACAAGAGGTGTACCTAATAAAATGATCAGGGAGTGTACGCTAACATATAGTTCTTTTTAACTAAAGTACAAAAAAAAAACAACCTCAAGATGAAAGACTTTGTGACTAATTTGTTGTTAATAAATAAATAAAATGCAGTGCCTTGCAAAAGTATTAACCCCCGTGGCATTTTTCATGTTATGCTACCTAAAAAATCGAAAACTGAAATGACATATTTGAGGGTTTGCTTCATTTCATTTGCAGAACATGCCTACTTTGAACATTTGCCAACACCAAATGGGACAAAATAACAGAAAGCTTGAGTGTGCGTAACTATTTCACCCTCCTAAAGCCAGTACTTTATAAGACCCCTTTTGTGGCAATTACAGCTGAAAGTCACTTTGAGTAGGTGAGCTTGCCACATCTTGCCACTGGGATTTTCGTTCATTCCTCAAGGCAAAACAGCTCCAGCTCCTTCACGTTAGATGGTTTCAGCTGATAAACAGTAATCTTCAAGTCTGACCACAGAATCTCAATTGGATTGAAGTCTGGGCTTAGACCAGGCCAATCCAGTGTATTTACATGTTTCCCCTTAAAGCATTCGAGGGTTTCCTTTTGTTATTGTCCTGTTGGAAGGTGAACCTTCCATCCAGGCTTAAAATCACTGAAAAGCTTTGCTCAAGAATATCCCTGTATATACCACCACCCATCTTCTACTCAACTTGGACCAGTTTCCCAGTCCCTACTGCTGAAAACATCCCCACCACGACACGATGCTGCCACCACCATGTTTCACTATGGGGATGATGTTCTTGGAGTGTTGTGATGTTTTGGATTTGCGCCAGACATAGCGTTTTTCTTGGTGGCCAAAAACTTCCATTTTGGTCTCATCTGACCAGAGTCTATTTTTGTCTGTAAGTCACTGCCACTTTTCTATAAAGCCCAGCTCTATGCAGTTTCTGGGGCCTTTCAGTGTGTATATCCTGAAAGATCATCTGACGCTTGCAGACAGGATTGATTTTGCATGTTTTTGATTGATTTTACTAAGCATGCGACTTCTGAAGGTAATTGGTTGCACCAGAACCTTTACACAGCTTAGGGAGTGAATACATATGCACATGCCAATTGTCACTTTTTGTTTTTACTTTTTTATTTTTGTGGTATCCTTTTAACTTAAATGATTTCATTCTGAATTCTGCATCACATAAAATTCAGTTTAAAAAACAGATAGGAATAGGCAAATAGGAATTTAAAAGAGCCACTTTTGTCAAATATAATGCAAATACTGTATTAATACATATGTTTAAACAACCATATATAGAATGTGGGATTTTTTTTTTTATGTAGACAGATTTTAAATATTTTTAGTATGAGTATTTTTTTTTTTGCTTGATTTATACGTTTTTTGCTTTTCTGTAGGGGCCCATGAGCATCTTCTTAGTTTATCACTGACACTAAAGGAAATCAGTTCTTCTTTTCTTCCATTTAATAAACGGTGTAAGAAAGTTTCGATGATTAAAGTTCTGTCTCTTGATTCTATGCATAAAGGTAGGAGACTACTGAATGCAGTCGGAGTGCTTTGTGTACTCGGAGGTTTTACGTCCATGTTGCAGTTTCCGCCGTCCCACACCCAGACACAAAGCGTTTCAGGCTTTAGGGGCCGATCTCTGCTGGCTGTGGATCAACTAAGAACAATACAGGTATGTACTGTACTGTTTTACAGTGCTGAAGGTTAAGGTACTGAACTGGGCTGTTGACGTACAGATTGGGCGTTCAGCGTTGCTAAGCTGCCACTGTTTTAACATTCAGTCGCTTGGATTGTACCGTGGAATTTATACTGATCAGCTCTTACATGGAATCAAGAAAATGGTCAATTACATTATGAATTTCAACAGGTGATGCTTGGGACAATGCTCTGATAGGAAACTGGGTCCTGACATTCATGTGGTTGTTTTAAATATACAAATATGAAAACAAAAATAAACCCTAAAACAAGCTGCTCGATCATGACTAAGACCTGATGACTGACTGTGTCTCCCCGGCTCTAAACGAGAACCGACCAAAATTTATAGTAATGGAATCTTAGACATTAACCTATAGTTGGCCAAAATCATTAACTTAAACCTTAATTAATAGAAACAAAATGAATAATAGTTTTAGTACTGGACTCTGGACCAGAAGGTTCAGGGTTCAAATCCCACCTCTGCCAAGCTGCCACAGTTGGGTCCCTGAGCAAGAGATCTTAACCCACAATGGATTGGATTGTAAGACTGTATTAATTGTAAGTCGCTCTGGATAAGGGTGTCTGGTAAATAATGCAAATGTAAAAGTAAAAGCACTTATTCTGTTGGTGAACTCTGAGCTCTAGCTACTAATGCTAAGACAAGTTTAAGCAAGTGCTCAGATGAGAATGAGAACCGAGCTAAATATTTCTAGTAAAAAAAAACAGAACTGAGATTTCTACTGTATTGGTAGAATGTAGGGAACAGAGATTATAGGATATTTCTGGATATGGAAAAAACAAAAACAAAACAAACATGCATTTAATGGTATAAAATATTATAAGGTTATAATGGACAACCCATAGGGTTCTAGAATTGCTGGACCGTAGCTGATTTACACATCACGTATGTTTACTGGTTTGGTTTAATAAAGTGTAGCTAATAAACAAGTCCATACTATAATAACATTTTGACATTTTCAGCCTTTCAGCACGAAGGAAATAATTGGATTCTCGATTGGCTCGGTCTCCTCGCTGCTCTACCTGTGCTCCAGGCTGCCCCAGATCTACAAGAATGTAAGCCTGAAATAAATATTTGTAGTATTTTGGAGGTAATCCTGTTGATCTGATGATGGATGGCACTAGAAGAACTGCTTGATTTTAGTTTGATTCAGAATGTTCGTGCTTAGTGGGAGCTTTTCACCTACCACAGCTTTGCTAAGCTTACTGAGCGCATGCATTACACACGTGGCTGTAGCTGCTGAGGCCTGTTAGCCTCTCACCCAGATCTCTCACCCATCCTCCATCTCTTTCATCTGTGTCTGAAGTTTCAGAGAAAGTCGACGGAAGGAGTGTCGTTCTTCCTTTTTGCGCTGGTGATTCTGGGAAACATAACGTACGGGATGAGCGTGCTGCTGAAAAACCCGGAGCAAGGGCAGGGAGAGAGAAGCTACATCATCCACCACCTGCCCTGGATCATTGGAAGCTTGGGCACGCTCACGCTCGACCTTGTGGTATCCTTTCAGTCCCAAATTCAAAAGAGAAAGTATTAAACACACAGCACAGCAGAATGAAACTTTCCTTTCCCTTTTGGTTTATGCCCAGTTCTCCTTGCTCCCCGTTGTTTGTCAAACACTCTGCAGAGGAAGGAGCGCCCTCTGTATAATTTTGTATAACTTGTGCCTGCAGACCTTTTCTTCACTGGCAGGTGGCAGACTTTTACAGTGAGAGCATTCTTTGACATTGCTTTGATTGGCCAGTGGGTGTGCCGTTTTGCCGTCCATTTTGACAGATCAAGAAATGGGAGGCACCCAGAGCCAAATTTCAAGTATCATAGCAAAGGGTCCGAACACTAAAGTTTCACATGGACGTAGGCATTTTCTAATTATGGACAAGTGAGTTCAAAATGAATAAGGGGAAACCTTGATATATTTTTTTTCTTTTAGTACACGGCCTTGACATGGATTCTGTTTTCTACACTTGATTCATACCTGTACACTGTTTGCTGATTGTTATTAATTTGTATGTAGCTACGATGTTGATCTGTAAAAAGCTTTTCAGGTCATTTAAAATAAGGATCAAAGTCAAATTTGCTGAAAAACTTTTTTTAACGGCTCAGACCATTCGAAAATGGCAACAGTTACACATTGGTACGTGATTATGTAATCATTCCTGGTACAGATTATATACTACACACAACAAATAGGGGATATTTCAAAATGAAATGGCCATAAAATAAAATATCCCCTGATTTTTAAGCAGTGTAGGTTCAATTTGTGATTTTCGACATTGCATTTTTTCCTGATTGAATACGACTAATTTTGACAGCCGAGGTATTGAACCATGCCAGACTAATTCATTTCCCTCTGATTTCATAAATGAGCCCTCAGAGATCCGGGAGCTCATGAGATCTATCAGATTCCATCTGTGTGATCTTTATAGGCTTGTTCCTGAATATTGGTTACCTTAGATTCACAAGAGACGTACCAATAAGTGGACTGGCTGCTCTAAACTTGAGGAGGATAACTTGATGCTAAAGTTGAAATAATGTATGAATGAATGAATGAGTGGGAAAGGATGAACCTCGGCTGCACATGGATGTAGCTTTTTAGGAGAGACTAGAAGTCATTAGAGACTGCAGCAGCTTAGATGTTAAGGTACTGGACTCTGGTTCTGGTTCAAAGGTTCAAATCTCACCTCTGCCAAGCTGCCACAGTTGGGTCCTTAAGCAAGACCCTTAACCCAAGATTGCTTGAATTGTAAGACTGTATTGTGACTGAGTTGTAAGTCGCTCTGGATAAATGCCGTAAATGTAAATATAATTTATCCTCTTGTTTTCAGACACAAGGTGTTTTTCACTCTTGGCAGCATGGTGCTTTGTGCATTCGATCATTTAAGTGTAACACTTACTGGCTGTGTTTTTTTTTTTTATGCATCTCTGTGTATTTTCTTTGATTCCTGATCAGATATCTGTGCAGTTCATGATTTACAGGAAACCTGCAGAAACTAACTACAGTATAGACAGCGAGACTGCTGCTCTTCTGAGGCATCAAGTATACTGAACACTTGAGTTTTCCAAATGTGGAATTTAAAAATGTTGCCCAACCTTTATTTGTTTACTTTTATTATTATTATTATTATTATTATGGATTTTATTACTAGTGTGATCAAATCTTAGAAAAATCTTAATGGTGCCTGATTTTACAGATTAAAGGCGGAGTTGTTTTGAACCATTTTGCTGAACCATCATGCTTTTACAGCCTTTTAAAGTCGCCTAGACTTTTTATAAATGGAACCGTTTTACCATGGCTGCTGGTACACGTTTGGGATTTGTTCTTAGAAGTATACTATACTACCTGGGGTAGTTACTTTGATAGGAGAGAGGGTTTTTTTTTTTTAGGATTTCTTTTTGATCAGTCGATCTTATCATTTCACTGTAACTGAATATGCAGTCTCGTACAACCGTTTTGTTGATATTTTAAAATAAAAGTTACATACTCCAAATGTACGTACGTACTCGAAATTTTGATGCAATCAAACAAATATTGCGGTTAAAAAAACCAAAATAACGTGGTGTGTGCCAGTAATTCCAGAACCTATAGTTTTTGTTCAGGTTAATTAATATTTAAATGAAAAGAATTGTTGTTTGAGGTTGTTTATTTTTCATTTAAATCAACAAAATATGTCATTTGTCCACCAACACTATACCACTTAGTTTTCTACCTCTTTTTTAATGAATGCTGCTTTGTTTTGTTCTCTCAAGATCGTTTTGTAAACCAGATTTGCTGTTTGTTTGTAATTTACTTGAATTCTGATTATTACTTTTTTGCTTTACTGTTGTGACTCGGCACGTTCAGAAAGGCATCACTCTATGAAGCAGCGTTCCATGTTGTAGATCGTGTAGCCCTCATGACTCCTGTCGTGGTCGTATGTTGTTCCTGGAAAACAAGCCTGTGTTTTATCCCCTCGTTAGCCATGTGTCATCAGTCTCCTGTGAGTTAGGAGCACTGGGTGGAATCTGTGACCCTGAGAATGTCCCCTCTGCCCCTCCAGTGTGAGCCCACCCATGAAGGAAAAGGGTCAGAATTGTGGAGTTATGGCTGAGTGTGTGTGGGACGGTGACAGTGAGGGAGTGGGAGTGGGATTGTGTCGCTGCGATTGTGAAAGCCGGGATGGAATGAGCCCAGGCTTCTTGAGAGTGTAGAGATAGTGACGCCTCATCCATCAGCGGGCCGAGCGGAGTCTGTTTATAAATCCGTCTGGGAACGTCGTAATAAGTGAGTGCACTCGTTCACATGCTTGCCTTTCACTCTTAAATTAGATTAAATTAGTCTTAATCTAGCTGGCACTTATTCTCATTATCATTATTATATCTAAATCGCCAGGGTTCTTCTTCAGTGTCACTCTCATCTCACTGTAATGTCATAAAGCCGGACGTGAGAACGTACATCTGGAGATCATCTTTTTGAAAGTTTGCTAGTTGCTTTATGTAGTTACTTCGGTCAGGTTGTTGTTGTCGTAGTCGGAGACAGTAGCTCATCTGTTGTTGCACAGTTTTTCAGTCATCCTCTCCATTTTCAGTCCAGCAGTGTTACAGAGGTGTTTAAAAAAAACTCCAGCAGCACTATTGTGCCTGATTCACTCAAGACTGAGGCAGGTGGAAATGTAAAAAAAAAAAAACAGTTCTACCTAGATGTACTTTTCTTTTATTGCAGATAGTATGAAGCCAAGATATTTATGTTTTGTCTGGTCAACTTCATTTTATTTGTTAATATTTGTTCATTTGTACATCCATGACTGCACTTCAGGCCACAAACATCCCTTAAGAGTTTAGATGGGGGTTTTAGGGCAAGGGTTAATGAGATATGAAACTAAATAATGATATTTTAAACAGATTATTATTATTATCATGATTCATACAAAAGCAGTGTCCAAAAGGCTGAGTTTCTGAGGAGCAAAGATGGGCAGAAAAAATGGAATTGGAAGGGATTTTGTCTTTGCACAATCAGGGAATGGGCACAAGCCTAATTTGAAGAGGCATGATCACCACATGGGCAAGGTAATATTTTTCTTATTTTTCAATTTTGTCCAGCACTACATTCAGTTACATATCGAAATGCCACTTAAAACTTACTATGTAAATAAAATAGTCTCATGATAACCACGTCCAGAAGCAGCTTCGACTTCTCTGGGCTCGGAGGCGTCCGGGACGTCTATAATATTCAAATAAATCAGTATTCCAGATCTGTTGTTGTGGGAAAAAATGGACGCCGTCTTCTCCTGATAAACGTTGAAAGGCCGTCCAGACTGTTATCAGCGACAGTTCAAAAGCCAGATTGTGTCATGGCATGGGTTTGTCAGTGCCCTCGACATGTCTGTAATGACAGCATTAATGCAGAACAGTATAAAATCTTCAGACATTATAAAGCCATCGCTGTGGAAGAAGGCCGTACGGGTATTGGAATTGCCTACCTCCAGTCCCGGCCTGTCCAGAGTAGAGAATTTGTGGAGAATCTTGAAATGAAAAATCAGTCGAGATATGAAACGCTTCGTTGCTTGGTCTCCTCAATACCAAAAGTGGTGTAAGATGAAATATCCCATACAAAGTGGTAAGGTGGCTTTACCTGACGAGCTTCATTGTGGCTTGGACGCACGAATGGATGATGATTGAAAAATGACCAGATCAATCATTAAATATCTGTTACGCTCTCCGCAATGAAATAAAGGTAAACGTTAGAAACACACTCCCACAAACTGTCTGATTTGAGGTCGTATACATGACTGGGACTGCGGTAGCCTAGCGGTTAAGGTACTGGACTCTGGACCTGATGGTCTAGGGTTCAAATCCCACCTCTGCCAAGCTGCCACAGTTGGGTCCTTGAGCAAGACCCTTAACCCACCATTGCTCTGATTGTAAGACTGTATTAATTGTAAGTCGCTCTGGATAAGGGCGTCTGCTAAATGCTGGAAATGTAAATGGAACATGACAACAAAGAATAAGAGGACAGGTCTGACAAGGTACAATAATTATACAGGGTCAGGACGACACGGTGCAATGCATATATAGGGCAGGTTATCACACAAGAATACAGGCCTGTCAATACAAAGCCAGAACAAGGACAGTGTGACACAATACATGGTTTTTATTGAATAATTTCCTCAGTACTACACAGCACTTTTTATTCTGTTAAGCTTTAATGTGAAGTGTGAGGTTTTAGGTTTAGGGTTTTTATATTGTATATTGTTAGTCTATGTGTGTTTTCTTTACAGAGCAGAAATACACATTGCACGTTAGTAGAGACCCTAATCTTCACTGTTAAATGCCATGAGACAAATTTGTTTAACAGCGAGAAGTTTGTCCCTCCTAGCTGGACCCCGTCTTATTGTAAGTACAGGCAAACCCTCTATCTGAACTTCCAGTTTAACATAGTTTAATTTTCAAACTCTCTATCCAAGCTAATATTCTGCTCTGACAAATTATAAAATGACCAAAGTAAATTGTTGCTTGCTTTTCTGTCTCCAACCTGCCCATTTTATTACAGTGGTTGTTTTTGTTTTGTATCGATTACCTAGAAGAAACAGAATTTAAGGACCAAGTTAAAAAAGCCTAAGACACCATCGGTTTTATGAAAACACAAGACGAAGTAAACCCACATGAACCAGTGGAGCAAAACATTGTATTTTGTGTTTTCAATGAGCTGTGACTTGGTGCCATGCTGTATTAAAATGTGATTCACAATACATGTTTGTGGAAGTGTATCCTAGGACAAAGAAATTCGATTTTTAAGCAGTGGCAGAAAAAGAGTTCTTGATGCTCATCAGACTGGGAAAGGTTAAAAAACAATCTCTAAAGAGTTCGCCAGTTCACAGTCAGACAGTTTGTACAAATAGAGTAAAAACAAGGCCATTGTTACCTACTTCAGGAGTGGTCGAACCAAAATAAATCATTCTCCAAGCAAGGCATGCAATAGTTTAAGTCACAAAGCAACCTATTATTGAATAATTTCTTAAGTACATAAATGAACCAGTCTATGTCTTTACCTTGACTCTCTCGACCTTAGTGTAGGACTTCCAAAAGCCTGATGATGTTTTAGGGCGTATTTATACAGAACGTTTGAAAGCCGGTGAATCTAGGACTGTGGATAAGCAGGAATCAGATAGCGGTTACACCACTTTTAATACTGGACATTGGATTTGTGCTGTCGTTGTACCGCGTTTAATAACCGCGTTTGAACGGACTTGTAATTGCACTATATGCAGTTGAAATAAGTCTTAAATGTTGGGACTGAAATGACATTAAATGTCTTTAACACACAGCAGACAGACTTATGTTTTCGGTATAGCTGTTTTGTGTAAACCACAGAGTGCTCAACAGAATAAACATGATCGAGAACGGGCCTAGGCATATTTAAAATATCCAGATGTTGTAGAATTTTTACTTATGCAGTCATCATGACTAAATCCACTTTAATAAAATGTAACTATATAATGTTAACCCAAACCAAGGTCTGTTATTGTAAGACTTAACTTCGTATGCCATTGTAATGTTTGTCCTGTTACTAATGACTTAACATTCTAACTTTATTAATGACATAAAATAAAGGAACAATTTTGAATACTGAAACAGTTGTAATATTGAAACTTTTGATTCTTTATGGACATATCTCTATTATGTTTTGTACGGAGAGAAGACGGCAAAGTTTGTGGCGCATGTGTGCGCGTGCGCGCGTGTGTGTGTGCGCGTGTGTGTGTGTGTGTGTGTGCGTGTAAAGAATTAGGACCCAATGTAGGGATAGTAAAACCTGCTTGTTAACAAAAACTGCAACTTCTTTTATTTCATTATATCATCTTGATGTCAATGAAATGTCAGCACAAGAATAGCAAGACGTGTGTGTGTGTGTGTGTGTGTGTGTGTGTGTGTGTGTGTGTGTGTGTGTGTGTGTGTGTGTGTGTGTGTG
>JAUZST010008457.1:0-13555 GCA_034779995.1 Parotocinclus haroldoi
CATGAGACTGTTAAAATTTGAACGGATTATAACTGTCATTTTGTAGGTCTCTCTGTCTTTCACACAGACACATGCAGAGGAACAGAGGGGGAGGGGAAGGGGGAGGAGCTTCTCAGCTTTTCAATAGCTCTTCATTTAATCAGGTCTCAATGAAAACTGTCATAGCTCAGTCATTTTTTAACGAATCTTCACCATTTTAAATAAAAATGATCATCGAGGCCTCCTCTCACACCCAAACCATTCTTAGGGGTATCTGTGGGTATTTTGCGGTATGTGGGTAAGGGTGGGTATTTTGGGGTATTTGTGGGTATTTCGAGGTATGTGTGGGTATGAAAAGGGTATTTTGGCGTGTGTGGGTTAGGATGGGTATTATGGCGTATTTGTGGGTAGGGATGGGTATTTCGGGGTATGTGTGGGTATGAGTGGGTTTTTTGGTGTATGTGTTGGTATTTCGGGATATGTGTGGGTATGGGTGGGTATTTTGGGGTATTTGTGGGTAAGGATGCGGGTATGTGGGGAAGGGTGGGTATTTTGGGGTATGTGTGGGTATGGGTGGGTATTTTGGGATATGTCTGGGCAAGGGTGGGTATTTTGGGGTATGTGTGGGTATGGGTGGGTATTTTGGGATATGTCTGGGTAAGGGTGGGTATTTCGGGGTATGTGTGGGTATGGAAGGGTATTTTGGGGGGGGTGTCGTTATGGGTGGGTATTTTGGGGTATGTCTGGGTAAGGGTGGGTATTTTGGGGTATGGATGGATATTTCTGGGTATTTTAGTGTATGTGTTGGTATTTCGGGGTATGTGTGGGTATGGAAGGGCATTTTGGGGGGGGTGTGGGTATGAGTGGGTATTTTGGGGTGGGTGTGGGTATGGGTGGGTATTTTGGGGTATGTGTGGGTAAGGATGGGTATTTTGGGTTATGGATGGGTATTTCGGGCTATGTGTTGGTATTTCGGGGTATGTGTGGGTATGGAAGGGTATTTTGGGGGGGTGTGGGTGGGTATCTTGGGGTATGTCTCTGTATGGGTGGGTATTTTGGGGTATGGATGGGTATTTTTGGGTATGCATGGGTATTTTGGGGTACGTGTGGGCATGAAAGGGTATTTTGGGGTGGTGTGTGGGTATGGGTGGATATTTCGGGGTTTGTGTGAATATGAGTCGGTATTTCGGGATATGTGTTGGTAAGGATGGGTTTTTCGGGATATGTGTGGGTATGGATGGGTATTTTGGTGTATTTGTGGGTAAGGATGGGTATTTTGGGGTATGTGTGGGTAAGGATGGGTATCAACCGCCGAACAGTTCGAGATATCGCCACGGGACGAACACTAAAATGACCGGAATAATCGGGAAAGGTGTGTATAATGCTAAGAGATACCTCGAACCGTGCCCCCGATTTTCTGTCCCAAAAATCCCATAGACAATGATTAGGGCTGTTTTTTAAACTGCCGTAGCTCGTCAGAGATCTGTTTCCTATCTTTTTCATATTAAAAAACTGAGACAGATTAAATCGATTTGCGTTTTCAGCAATGTTTTTCCAATGTCCTAGCGCAGACAGTTTTTTTTGGATCTACACCATTTTACACCACAACGAAGAGCAAGACCTCCTTTCGCTCACAAACTTTTTGGCCAAGCGATAGGATAAATATTTTTTGCACTATGGCCGGTTGTTTGGGACCTAAATTTCTGCTTTAACACATGAGACTGTTAAAATTTGAATGGATTATAACTGTCATTTTGTAGGTCTCTCTCTCTCACACACAGACACATGCAGAGGAACAGAGGAGAAGGGGGAGGAGCTTCTCAGCTCTTCTATAGTAAAGTCATTCAATCAGGTCTCAAGGAAAACTGTCATAGCTGAGTCATTTTTAAACGAATCTTCAAGACAATCATCGAGGCCTCCTCTCACACACAAACCTTTCTTAGGGGTATCTGTGGGTATTTTGTGGTATGTGGGTAAGGGTGGGTATTTTGGGGTATGTGTGGGTATGAAAGGGTATTTTGGGGGGTGTCTAGGAAAGGGTCAGTGTTTTGGGGTATGTGTGGGTATTTTGGGGGGTGTGTGGGTATGGGTGGGAATTTCAGGGTATGTATGGGTATTTCTGGGTATTTGTGGTATGTGTGGGTAAGGATGGGTATTTAGGGGTATGTGTGGTTGTGTGGGTATCTTCATATGGTATGGTTCATATTTGTACTTTAAAGGCTTGCTGATTACGTAAATACACGCACATTAATTTGTGTTTTTCACTGTACTAAACACATACAAATCTTGTTTCTCTTTTATATATTGCAGCTGGGGTGCATTTCAAACCTCTGGGTACAGTGATCTTCAAGGGACTAACGTGGTCTTACATTTCATTCATAAAACACTTAACACTATTAAAGGAAGGAGCGTTTGGAAACAGACATGTGTTCCCCCTTATATATTAAAGCAGTAAAGTGCAGTAAAGTGTGTAAAACATTATCAAAAACACGGGTATCATAACAAACGGTTTTGACAAGATGGCAAACATGTTCCTCCTCCTTTATCAAAGCTAGAGTGCAGTAAAAGTGTAAAAATGATCCAAATTATTCATCACTCTATTCTAAGTTTAAACAAAAGGTTACAATGAACCAATTCACCTTTATACTGAGAATACAGTTATTACAGGTGAAGATAAATTGAAATATTTTAGTGTTCTAGGAGGGTTATATGTCAGTTGTTAAACACACAATATTATTTTCATATACGTGTAATAAACAAAATACACATTGATTACACTGTCATTCACATGTATGATACACACAACATACGCTTCATTTGTAATTGGAAATGGGGTGAGGATTCAAATAGTCATTTCCTTCATACCTATTTTGCTACTAATGACTTTTGAAACACAACCCAATCGGTAGCTGAAATTGTACAGTTTTGACCAAGAGATTACATTTACATTTACAGTATTTAGCAGACCCCCTTATCCAGAGCGACTTACAAAAGTGCTTTAAGACATAATGTAACATAATCCTTTCTTAATAATAAAGAATCAAACAAGAATACACGTCTGAAACTGTAAAGGTTGTGTGTTTTTTTTAAAGAAATAAGCCTCAAAGATTTGAATGACCACTATTGTAAGGTACTTGTTTGTCACACCCAAATCCCATCGCACGCGCACCGTCACCCAAGTTCTGATTGCACCGCATTTGATTCACCTGGTTTTCATTACGCTTCACCCCATTTATATGCACCTCTGTCACTACCTCCCTGCTAAGTCACTTGGTCCCTACCTTGTTTTTAAGCGCTCCTTCATGTTTGTTATCGCTAGACCTACCGTGCCTCGACCTCGCTTTTTCCGTGCCTCGACTCCGATCTTGCCTCGCCTCTCTGGTTCTCATTCTGCCTCGCCGGTGTTGACCTCGAACTGTCTGATTCTGTTTTTGCTCAATAAAACCCTGGTTTTCATGCAAGCTGCATTTGTCTCTGTCTCCTTGGTCCGCATTGTGACATTTGACTTAGCCTTGGACCCAACGTGGACGCGCTTTCTTAATGGGTGTCGCAGCTTACTCCGTCCCCAGGTGTTACGACGCCCGCTGCCGCAGTTCCGCTGCCTCCCAACCCACCTCGTGGACGTCGCCATCTGCTGCATACAGGATCGCACTGCCGCACAGGTATGATGGTAACCCAGACCATTGCCAAGGATTCCTGTTGCAGTGTGACCTGTATTTTTACCACACTTGCCCCCCGAGGCGGACTCTGCCCGTATCGCGTTGGTGATCTCCTTACTCGCTCCCGCTCTGGATTGGTCCCACTCTGGATTGGGCCACGGCCATCTGGAACAAGCAGGGTGAGGAGGCACGCAACTACCCGCACTTCCTAGAGGCCTTCCAGTCTGTGTTTCAACATCCGTGCAGGGGTCGCTCTGCGTCGGAGCTACTGCAAAACCTGCGCCAAGGGGCTCGCTCAGCGGCTGAGTACGCGCTGGAATTCCAGGCCCTGGCGGCTCAAAACGGCTGGAGTGAAGCGGCCTTGCTACCCACTTTCCGGCTGGGCTGGCGACAAGATCTACAGCAAGAACTCCTGGGCAGGGATGCTGATCTGCGATGCACTCATCGCCCTGGCCATCAGGTTCGCCCAGCTCCTTGGTTCTCGTCACCACCCACAGCTCCCCATGCCGTTCCCAGCCTCGCCGCTCTCTCCAGAGCCCATGGAGATCGGCATAACTCGCCTCTCCTCCCTGGAACGTCAACGCCGCACATCCCAGGGCCTCTGTTTCTACTGTGGCTCGGATCAGCACCTCTGCGCTCACTGTGACCAGGCGCCGCCCTTGACCTCGACCTCAGCGCGTGCGGGTCCTTCAGCGCGCACACCCCGGGTGAGTACCAGTCTGGATTCGAACTCATTCAGTCTCCCGGTAATCTTGTACCCGTCTCATTCGGAACTATCCGTTTCAGCGCTGATCGACTCCGGAGCGCGTCATCACTGCAGCTGATGGGCAAACTGCGTACTATCTGGTGCGTATCCGGGAGGGGGATGAGTGGAAGACGGCCTTCAGTACCAGCACGGGCCACTACGAGTACCTGGTAATGCCCTTCGGCCTGGTCAACACCCCGTCGGTCTTCCAGGCCTTCATTAACGAGGTGCTACAGGACATGCTGGGGCGTTTTGCCATAGTATACCTGGATGACATACTAATTTTCTCACCGGACAACCCCACGCACATCTCCCACACCTCCAGCGTCTCCAGGAAAATTAACTCCTCACCTGGGCTCATGTTTCCCCCTGCACCGGGCACCCTGGGCAAACCCGCACTCTCCAACTTATCACCTCCTGCTACTGGTGGAAGCACATGTCCCGGGACATCCACACCTTCGTCGCCTCCTGCCCCACCTGCGCTCAAAGCAAGACACCACGCCCTGGTCTCACCTGGCCGTGGATTTGGTCACTGACCTTCCCCCATCTCAGGGTGATACCGTGATTCTCACCATCCTGGACCGCTTCTCCAGGGCGGTAATGTTCATACGTTCCCGAAGCTCCCCACAGCCTTTGAGACGGCCAAGACCATCTTCGCCAAGGTTTTTACGTCTTTCAGGATCCCGGAGGTTATACACTCTGACCGGGGTCCCCAATTCACCTCGGCTGTGTGGTCCGCCTTCCTGGAGGAACTGGGGGTCACGGTCAGTCTCACCTTGGGTTACCACAACCAATCCAATGGCCAGTGTGAGAGGACTAACCAGGAGTTGGGGAAATTCCTCAGGCTATACTGCGCAGAGAACCCGGAGGACTGGGCCCGCTTTCTCCTCTGGGCGGAGATTGCACAAAATTCCCTGCACCACTCCTCTACGGGCCTCACATCCTTCCAGTGCGTCCTTGGCTACCAGCCCCCCATCGTTCCTTGGAATCCTTCACCCTCGGACACCTCGGCCGTGGACGGTTGGTTTAGGAGGAGCGAGACCGTCTGGGAACAGGTTCATCTTCATATCTCCTGGGTGATCCGCAGATACCAGGCCCAGGCCAACAGGCGGCGTACTCCAGAACCCAACTATAGACCAGGTGAGCGGGTGTGGTTGTCAGCCTGCGACCTCCGCAATCAGGGGAGTTCTAGCAAGATCACACCTCGTTACATTGGTCCATTCAAGATCACCAAGTTACTTAACCCTGTCACTGTTCGTTTGGCTCTACCACCCCACATGTGCACTCACCCCGTTTTCCATGTTTCTCACCTTAGGCCCTGGGTCCCTGGTCCGCTGGCTGACGCTCCACCCATTGAGCTATCCCCATTGGAAGTGGACGGTGCCCCCGCCTACACGGTCCGCCGGCTGCTAGACTCCCGCAGGTGGGCCTCCCGGCTGCAGTACTTTGTGGACTGGGAGGGCTACGGTCCGGAAAAACGATGCTGGGTGGATGCTAAGGACATCCTTGACCCCCTCTTCATCCAAGACTTTCACGCCACCCACCCACACCGCCCACCTCCTCGAGGACGCGGCCGTCCCCGCCGACCCGCGCCTGCTCCTAGGCCCGCTGGGACTCTGCTTCGCCCTCTGCGGGTCTCTTGGGGGGGCACTGTCACACCCTCGGGCAGTTCCAGCGACCAAACCCGTCCCATCACACGTGCACCGTCACCCGAGTTCTGATTGCACCGCATTTGATTCACCTGGTTTTCATTACGCTTCACCCTATTTATACGCACCTACCTCCCTGCTAAGTCACTTGGTCCCTACCTTGTTTCTAAGCGCTCCTTCATGTTTGTTATCGCTAGACCTACCGTGCTTCGACCTCGCTTTTTCTGTGCCCTGACTCCGATCTTGTCTCGTCTCTCTGGTTCTCGTTCTGCCTCGTCGGTTTTGACCTCGGACTGGGTTTGACCCTGTTTTTGCCCAATAAAACCCTGGTTTCCACGCGAGCTGCATTTGTCTCTGTCTCCTTGGTCCACGTCGTGACATTGTTTCTGATATTTAACATTTTTAAATACCATGAGCTAAACAAGATAATTTACATTTAAGGTGATATTTATCTTGTCTTCTTTGTTAATGTTAATGTTTTCATTGTTTGTTAATCAGGCCTGCTACACAGTGTATCACTGAGTGCATCTAGCAGTTAAACGAACTTATATTCATTATTACATATGATTAGCTTATGTTTGACGATATTTTATATTTGACAGAATGGATTCTGAAGAGTATGACACTTTTTTTGAACTATAAAAGTAGTGGAAAATATGCACCGAACATTTTGAAGGCACCCCTGGTATATTTTATTTGATCATGTCCTGGAGTTAAACATGCTTGCCCAACAGACTATATATAGAGATGAGGTATGTTTATGTAGTGTGTGACCCCCAAACTGTATTAAATCTTAAGAGAACTGGTGTCTTGTGCAATTCCCTTACTTACTGACAGTTTAGATTTATTTAGTTTAACCATTTAAAGGGTATATTTGAATATTAATGCAGCACTTTACATTGAATACTTGTAATCTTACATAAGTACAGAATTATGCTTTCTCTACTTCTAATATTTTATGTTTCACTTCTGATATTTTTTTATGTTTATAATGATGCAGTACTGTTTTATGTGTGCCATAAAGTCACAGAGAAATAACTAAATGTTAAAGTGGTCAGAGGTGCTGAAGACAATTTCCTCATGTTATTATTGGCCTGGCATAACAATAGATATAAAGAACTGGGTGAGTTGTAGTTATTTATATTTTTATTAAATGATTGTACGAGTCGTTTATTTTATTCTATATTAACTATGAATGGGTCTTAATTGTTATTCTTCAGTGTAACATATGTAAATAAACATATTTTTTTTATCTATCTGCAGATTGAACAGTGTTTTGCATGCCAGATAAACAGGCCAATTAAACATCAAGAAATGTACACTCCCATTGTTGTCACACAGACTAGCTGTGCAGCGGACCACACCCACTCACAAACACACCTACAATCACCGTCTTACTGATTACTCACACCGTTCCTCATTAGCTCCACACTTTTTATACACGCTTGCTCAGGTACTCTCTGCTAATTCACTTGGTTCTACCCAGTTTTGAAGCGTTCCTCTTTGTAAGTTTTCCATTGTGCCTTACCGTGTTTTGACTCCTTTTTCCGTCTTCCGACTTTGATTCTCGCCTCACGTTTTGGACCTCGTTTGTTGATACCAGTTGCCGACTTTGGACTGTTTTTCGTTTTGGATTCTGCCTGCCGATTTGATTAAAGATTCTGTTTCGCCGAGCTGCGTTTGTCTCCGCTTTCTACGACGCGTTACACTTGAATCAGCGCCATGGAGACAGCGGCCGCCGAAGCGAGCTCTACTCCTGCCCGGAGCACCGAAGAGCAGCTCACCAAACTTCAGGGTCAGATCCGGGAGATTTCCATCACCGTTCAATATCTCCTAGATGAGCGACAGCTATTCCGCACACTTGCTGCCACCGTAAGTGATCTTTCTCAGTGGGTTTTGCAGCTATCTACCTCCGGGCTTCCCACACTCCCCACGGCTACAGTTCCGCTCCCACCCAGCCCTCCTCGCGCTACGGTCGCCTACAAGGTCGCTCTTCCTGAGAAGTACGATGGCAATCCAGATCTGTGTAAAGGATTTTTTTCTTCAGTGCGAGCTGTACTTCACTCACTCACCGCCTGAGACTGACTCGGCTCGCATATCCCTCATTATTTCACTTCTCACGGGGCCAGCACTGGACTGGGCCACGGCAATCTCGACCCAACAAGGTGAGGAAGCTAAAGTTTATGAACAGTTCATCGTGACGTTTTGGGTGCTTTTTCAACATCCCTGCGACGGACGTTCAGCTGCAGAACAACTTTTGACCTTACACCAAGGTTCCCGTACGACTGCGGAATATGCCCTACATTTTCGCACCCTGGTGTCTCAAAGTGGCTGGAATGAGTCTATCTCTACTCTAGTCCCCACCTTCAAACAGGGTTTAAATCCTGAGTTACAGTACAGTACAGCACGCTTAACCGCCAACGGCCTTCTTTCGTGCCTGCTCCGGAACCCATGGAGGTCGCCAAAACCCATCTGTCCCAAGAGGAATGACAACATCGCACATCCCAGGGATTATGCATGTACTGTGGCTCCATCCAACATCTCCGCCCAGCCTGTGACCTAGCGCCACACACGAAGAAGCTATCACTTTTCTTCCTATGGAAGCCCTCACATACACCATCATTTTGGGCCTTCCCTGGCTCTAGGAGCAGAATCCCACCATTTCATGGACAGCCAAAGAACTCACCCAGTGGTCTCCATCCTGTTTTAAGAAATGCATACGCCTCCCCTGTGTCGGCCTAGATTCCATTCACCTTCAAGAACCAGCACTCCCCCCCCCCCCCCCCAACGTACCACTAGATTACAAAGACCTCGCCGAGGTCTTCGGGGCAAGATCGCTGTCATCCCTCCCTCCCCACAGGCCACACGGCTGCACGATTGAGTTACTACCAGGTGCGTCCCTCTCCAAAGCGCGACTCTGTCCACTATCCCCTGCGGAAGAGGTGGTCATGGAAACATACGTCAAGGAATACCTTCAGCTGGGTCTTATTCGACCCTCTACATCACCCCTTTAGGCTGGATTATTTTTCGTACCCAAAGCAGACTCCACCCTTAGACCCTGTATTGATTACCGTGGACTTAATCAAATATCCAAGAGATACTTGTATCTGCTTCCCTTAGTTCCACCGGCACTGGAGCAACTGGTACACCAAATAAGACCTACGCAATGCTTACAACCTGGTACGCATTAAGGAAGGAGATGAGTGGAAGACGGCATTCAGTACCAGCAATGGACATTATGAGTATTTAGTGATGCCCTTCGGCCTGGCCAATGCACCGGCCGTATTCCAGGCCTTCATTAATGACGTTCTCAGAGACCTGTTGAATCGTTTTTTTATTGTCTACCATGACGATATCCTGATTTACTCCCCTGACCTGGCATCTCACAGGGAGCATGTGTGAGCATCTGTAAGCTGAGGGACAACAATCTCACTGTAAAAGTGGAGAAGTGCTCGTTTCATGTCCAGTCAGTGACTTACGTGGGCTACATCATTTCCCCCCAAGGTGTCACTATGAACGACAGCAAGGTCTCTGTAATCCTCACTTGGCCCAAGCCTCGGACCATTAAAGATCTCCAACGCTTCCTGGGGTTCGCTAATTTCTATCGGCGATTTATCAGGAATTTTACTCTGGTCCAAGGAGGCTGAAAGGTTTTGATTTCATGGTAGGTATGTTCTCCCTGAATTTCGCGATCGACTTCTGACCAGGGCCCATGTCTCTCCCTCCTCGGGACATTCAGGAAAACTCGTACACTTCAGCTCCTGGCTTCGCACTTTTGGTGGAAACACATGCGCAAAGATGTCCACAAGTTTGTGTCATCCTGCTCTACATGTGCCCAGTGAAAGGACCCGAGAACCCTCCCTATGGGCTCCCTGAGTCCCCTACCAGTCCCACTTGGTCCCTGGTCTCACCTCGCAGTGGACTTTGTCACAGACCTCCCTTCCTCACAAGGATACACCACAATCCTTACCATCGTGGACCGGTTCTCCAGGTCAGTCAGGTTCCTTCCTTTTTCTAAGTTGCCCATGGCATTTGAGACTGCAGAGGTAATTTTCAGCAAAGTTTAAACAATGTTTGTACGATGATCCCTGAGGTTATTAATTTGGACAGAGGTTCTCAGTTCATCTCGGCTGTCTGGGTGGCATTTTTTAACAAACTGGGCGTGGCAGTAAGTCTCACCTCTCGATATCACCCTCAATCCAATGGCCAATGTGAGTGGGTCAACCAGGAACTGGGTAAATTCTTGAGACTATATTGCAGTGAGAATCAGGCCGACTGGGAGCGGTTTCTCCCCTGGGCAGAGATGGCCCAGAATTCGCTCCGTCATGCCTCCACTGGTCTCACACCATTTCAATGTGTACTGGGCTTCCAGCCTCCATTCGCCCCCTGGGATCCCACTCCCACTGATGCCCCAGCGGTGGACGCCTGGTATAAAAGAAGCGAGGAAGTCTGGTCACATCAACGGTACACAAGTCAGCGGTACACAAGTAAATCAACGGATCAAGTCTGTGATCGAGTCTGGCTGTCAACCCGCCACATGCGCCTTCAGGGGAGTAATAAGCTACAACCCAAAATTTAGGCCCTTTTAAAATCGTTAAACGCATAAACAGAGTAACTTATCGTCTAATGTTACCATCTCACATGCGCACTCACCCGGTGTTTCATGTTTCTCTTCTCATACCCTGGGTCCCTGGTCCGCTGGAAGACACAACCCCCACCCAGCCACCACCATTGGAGGTGGACGGCGCTCCCGCATATGCGGTCCATCAATTGCTGGATTCCCGGAGGCGCGGCTCACGACTGCAGTACTTGGTGGACTGGGAAGGCTACGGCCCAGAGGAACAGTGTTGGATCGATGCCAAGGACATCCTGGACTCCCTGAATTCCATGCTGCCCATCCGGACCGTCCTGCACCCCGCGGCTGTGGGCGTCGTCCCAGTTCCTCCTCTCGTGGCCGACCCGTCAGGTCTCGCCCTTCTTCTACCAGGACGGGTTCTTCTTTTGGGGAGGGGGGACTGTCACACACACTGGCTGTACAGCGGACCACACCCACTCACACACCTACGATCACCGTCTTACTGATTACTCACACCGGTTCCTTTTTTATACACGCTTGCTCAGGTACTCTCTGCTGATTCACTCGGTTCTACCTATTTTTGAAGCGTTCCTCGTTGTAAGTTTTCCATTGTGCCTTACCGTGTTTGACTCCCTTTTCCGTCTTCCGAGTTCGATTCTTGCCTCACGTTTTGGACCTCGTTTGTTGTTACCTGTTGCCGACTTTGGACTGTTTTTTTCATTTTGGATTCTGCCTGCCAATTTGATTAAAGATTCTTGTCTCCGCTTTCTACGAGGCGTTACAACTTCAGCTCCTCACCAGATTGTCTGCTTTGCCTCGTATCTTGTAGTTTAAAATATCTTCCTATCCCGTTTAGGGTTATTTCGTTTTTTTTATCCCATTTGATTTAATGCTCAGTTGCCTGTTTATTTCCAGCTTAACTGAGATGGATACTAAATGAGAAGATAAGTACCTTTTTCCCTGTTAGCAAATGCGAATGCAGATTTGAATTAGACATGTAGGGAAGTTAATTGATTGTTTATATTCAGTGATGATAGAGAAAAATTCCATCTATAATTAGTGTTACAGATGCTCAGACAGATGTGTTGGCCTTGGCGGGTCTCAACAACAATATAGGAGTCCACCTAACCACGAGAATAGATGAGATCAAGACTGGACTGGATTACTACAATACCAGCAATATGTAATGGGACAAAAAACTTAACACACTGCTCAGTTTTAAGTTTACTCCCACACGAAAGCCTTTCATTGTATTCATTTTGGGCAAGCTTAATCCATTTTAATTCTAAAACAAAAGCATTTTATGGAAACTTTTACACGGTTTACATTCCTTAGCAGAAAGCGAAAAATCCTTTGCTAATCTGCTTATAGAGGTGTTAAGATGGTTATACTGTGAAAAGCATGTATTTGGTAGTAAGATATAAAACAACCATGAAATATCTGTTGTAAAAGTAGCCAATATAGAGTTGAGAAGATCAGAATAATATTTAAATTTGAATATGAATATGCTATACAACACCACTGTCATGCCTTTCCTACTACACTACTAACAAATTTGGGGATAATTCAAAATGTAACATCCCATAATGAAAAATCCCCTCATTTTTGTGAGTAGTGTATTAGACATTAATCACGTTTGCACAAGCGGTTCATGTTGCCATCTCATAGCCTTCTGAGCTTCCTGCTTTGATACCACAACCCTGTATTCCACCTGTGTGGAGTCTGCATGTTTCCACTGTGTCCGCATGGGTTTACTAAGACATGTATTAGGTTAATTGGTCACCTTAAATTGGCCCAGTATAAATGTGTCTAGCTAGTATAGAAATAACCTTACTCTTACCACAAATGGTACAAGTTAAGAAAACTAATAAATCAGTGCTATTAGGCAGTTAGTTCAATGCATCATGCACTTATACACATATTATTTCCGAATACTTATTTATTATTTCAGAATACTTATGTTATTAATAGTCATTTAAGCAACCAGGACACTTTATCTCATAATATTTAGCTACTTATCTTGCAGAATTGCTGAAATATACGGCAATCTAACTGTACAATTACTACAATTATGTACAATTACAGCATTGTTAGCATTCACCCAGTTAAACCAGTGTGACGCTAGGCAGTTGACTAACAAAAATTGCTTGAAATTATGAATATTTTTATTTGATTATTTTAACGTTTTAGAGTGTTACTAATTGTTGGCATGATGGCATGATATCGGTACATCTTTAATAAATAATTAAGAATCGACATAATAAAAGTATGATGAATATATGGAGTAATTGAATGAGGACTTATTTTTGAATCTGTCTCTAAAATTGTCCTTGAATTAAGGAACATTTGTAGGTAAACTTAGTTGTACTGGTGCATACACCAGAATGCAGGAAATGGCATTCCATAGTGCTTCTGATGACCCTGGATGCCATTGTTTTAAAAAAGGCATAATGACCATGCACAATTACTCGTCAGTCTCTTTGTTAGAACTAGGGGGAGGAGGGGGGGTGCATGTTGACCCTTCTATAGTCTGAAGAGGTTTAATCAGGAATGTCCTTTGTAAAGGGTAGCAGCCAAGAAACCACTTTTTTGAAAGGGAACAAGATGAAAAGATATACTCTCTCTCTACTGAAATACAGTTGTATGCATAAAATGTCAGTTCAAGACTGAAAACACTGAAACAATTGTTCCCAGTTGTTGAGTGTGTTTTCCTACTTGTTTGTGCCTTAAATTAATAGAAAAGAAGTTATTTGAAATGTATCTATATTTAAGGATATTCGCGATATTTCAAGAGACTTCAAGAATCTTCTGGAATTGTGAGAACTACCAAGGAGTTTCTAGAACTGTCCAGAGTTATCTAGAAATTTCTAGGACTGTACAGAATTGTACGTAGCTGTATAAATACAGTTATATAGGGCCACTATAGCCCTTCCTGACAGACAGGATC
>JAUZST010008458.1:0-13555 GCA_034779995.1 Parotocinclus haroldoi
GAGTCGTTTTATTTCAGGGTTGTCAGATTATGTGAGACAACATGTCACAATCTCGAAAAAGGCCTTCAGATAGGCATACCTGGCAACCGAGTCGGCTTAGGAAATCGGTGTATCGGTGCTATGAGTAATCTGATAACTGGGATAAAACCCTAAAACAAAAACCAACCTTTTTGAGACCGGAGTGCGCCCTGTATTTGACCAATTGAAGAATAAAGATAACTGCAGAAATCAGACTATGATCGGACTCTGTGACATAATGGTGCAAACAAAAGGAGCTGCAGTCAGGATCAAAATAAATGGGATGGCCGTAGAGTTTGCTGTGTAGCGCTTTAAATTCGAAGCGTTTAGAACCAGGGCTGTGCAATGACACGATATTTTATCGTATTGTGATGTATTGTGATCGTGACAGACGATGTGCTGTCCCACATAACTGCTAAATAGGAACACGCATGTCACTTTTCAGTAACACGCAGCCGATTGGTTAGTGCGTAAGTATAGCGTGTTTGTACCACGGTAAAATCAAATATCGTGATGCGTATGGTTTATTGTGTGTGTGTGTGAGAGAACTTTTGTTTGCCCTCGAGAGCTGTTCCTAGCTGAGACCTTTGAGTGACCTCACGTACGAGTGGTTAGTCCTTTATTCCCGAACAGGACGGGTTTATTGTACACGCTGCCCAACATTCAGCAGGCTTTTTATTGTGCGTGTGTTTGTGGGGTTGGGGAGGGGGGGGGGGCAGATTGTGTTACATGCGCACAATCAGAGCTTTTTAAATTCGGACACGTTTTGCTTCCTCTTACTAAGAGGAACTCCGCTCCAGGGCAGTCGGCGAAGATGTGGTCGGCGGGACGCGGTTTATTCGAGGGTGACGAAATGTTATCTTGAGACTGGACCAAGTAGACATTTTTCTTGCTGCGGGTGTTTAAATGTATTTATTTATTTTTTTGAAATCATGCGTCACTCCTTATCTGGTGGTGCAGCGGCCGTTTGGGTTGCGCGTCACACCGGCCCATAACTGGCCTGTCTGAGGGAGGGGAGCTCCATCCAGGGTGATTCCCAGATCACGCTCTAAATCAGCCCCCACAACCGCAGATCTTAGTGTGAGGAGAAACTGTAGAAAATCTGTTTTCGGTCAGTAATTTAATCAATGACTTTATACGCACAGGGGACTGTGGTGGCCTAGCGGTTAAGCTCCTGGATTGTGGACCAGAAGGTCCAAGGTTCAAATCCACAGATGTGTGCCACAGCAAGGTCCCTGAGCAAGGCAATGGCTTGGGTTGTAAGACTGTATTAATTGTACGTCGCTCTGGATAAGGGCATCTGATTAAAAAAAAAATGTTAATCAGGTAATCTCACGTATGTATGTGACTTCAGACTGTTATAAAATAAGCTTAAGTTTAAACCAGACTACACTATGATATGAACGTTAGATCTAAACTAAAGATTATGCCTCAAGAGTTCCCAAATCCCCATATTTTTAAGAGACTTTCTCTAGAAATAAACCCAGAATGTTTAGAATATGTGGACCTGGCAACAAGGTGCTTTTGGGATGGCTCTACGCTGTCGGTTAAGAGTAAGGATGTACGTGCATTGAGAAATCCGATAACCAAGGTAAATCCAGCTCTCCTTATGAGACTCCTTATTCCGCTCTGGGACCCGCTGAGTAATCAGAGCCGCCGAAATCACTGTATTGGTGAAAACTTTATTGTTTGTTGTTTTTAATAACTCGTCACTGGCTGTTGTTGGAACTTTATACGTATAGAGCAAGTAGTAGACTTGAGGCGGAACCTAGAGCTTGAATCTTCTTCGTATGACTCATCGACCTGTCCTGGAACGGCATGTAGCCAAGGAGTACGATACGGGCCGTTTCCCCCAAGGAGAACGAATAACCGCACAGATTTGCAGGTAGCGTGGACAAATGTGGCCGTCCCAGTAAAACCCAGTGTTTTCGGTGAGACCACCGGCACGCGGCATGACGGACATGGCAGATTTTCATTTAAAAGATAAATAAATAAATAAAAGAAACCTCAGTGACCGAAAAGAGGCAGCTGCTCGCCGTGGGCCATACTGGTTTAGGAAATCAGCGAGCTGTGCCAGAGCTGGACCTGGTACAAATGCGAGCTCAAATGAAAAACAGCACGCTTGTTTGGCCCCCTGTTCGTCTTCGCCTTTCGTCCGCTCGTAACTTGCTTTCCGCGGTAAGCTTGGCGTCCGGGTTGCGCCCGGTTGTTCGGATAATTGTGCTGAAATCGAGCGAGCTGCGTCCCTCCAGCTCTGACCGCAGAGAAAAACAGCACCCTGGCGTCTGCCCTTCTTTTGCAGCTGCACTTAAGACCTCCCGTCGCGCCACTGCGGCAGAGCAAATATGCAAGCTGGAGAAGGAGGAATGGAAATGGGGGAGAGTAACAGTAGAGGACTGCGTGCTTGGTGGGGAAGGAGAGCTGCGTACAGACTTTCGAACGTCAGGCCCCGTTCTGCTCGCCGTAAAGATCACGTCACCCCGCTGTGCTTCGTGTCTGATTCAGACCGTTGCCATGGAAGCCCAGGCTGAGGTCACGGGGCATCACGGAGTTGATGTTTGGCGAGCATGGGATCTCAGCCGGATCAGATGTGGATTTTACTCGGGAGGAAGGCAGAAGGATGGGAATTCAGACTGTACCAAGATACAGACTAAAATTCTGTGGATTTGTTAGGCTTCCTAGATGACTAGGTGGCATGGATGGGGCACCCCGTAAGTCCGGCATTATTGGGTAGGTCCTAGTCGTGGACATTTGAATAGTTACTTGATATGTCAGCTAAACAACCTAAACCCTAATGACATAACATTGTTTGTTTTGCACATATTTATGCGTTTTCCCCCAGAAACAAAACAAAACATGCAGGAATCTGGTAATAATTGTTGACCTTAAGTGCAATAAAAGTATTTCATTTATTTAAAAAAAAAACAAAAAAAACTCCGCGCTAGTCAGATAACGTATATTTAAGCTCAGCAGTTCTTTATTGTTATTTTTTTCAAATAAATTGTGATGTCAGCATTATACAGGGTGAGTCAAAAGTGACAGGACGTGATTTCACAAAGGCTTTCAAAACCGTTGTTGAGGTTTCTTGGTGGGTAGCGGCTCTTCAGACGACCCGGTTTCTCTGAATTTGGTTAGGGTGTGCTGTGTGAAATTGCTGGATCTTTCCAAGGTGTTGGTTGTAGAAGTGTTGCTGTGATATGGCAGTGGGCATCAGAATCATGAAGCTCATCATCACTTACCCGTGAGGAATAACAAAAGTTTTGAACTTTGTTGTGTTGAGAACTTTTGAACCATGAGAGATCTTGCAAATCTGATCGATTTCTGACCATTTCTGGTCTTCTTTGATATCCTACATGACCACCTTCCCATTGGGAAAAACTTACCCATGATCCAATACGGCACCTTTTAAGATGGTGACCATAATGCGGACCCAACCTAAAAAAATTGACCCCTTTACATCTTATGTATTGGGGGCTTCAAATATGTCACTTTGTCTTTTGTTTCTGAAATAAAGGTGTCCTGTGAATTTTTTACTCTCCTTGTATATTTATCGGTCAACCTGAATTCTGTCCTTCAACCACAGGCAGGCCTTTTGTCTGTCTACCTAATCCATTGTAATGGTTTAGATTGGCATTGTGCCAGTCAGAAGTTAGGACCAGATGTTGAGTGTTGTGTTACGACAGCCCCTGTGGACCTGTCATGTAAAATCACACCTGTCCTCATCCCTACCCCCTAAAGGTGCCGTATCTGGAACGTGAGCTTTACCAAATATGGATTCTAATCCATCCAAAATAGATAATGAACAGCGGCGTGTTTGGACTGTACAGTTTATCGTTTGTTAATCATTACTAAGGCATGTGCAAGCGTCTAACGAAGCAGCGCGAGACCTTATGTACTGTGCAAAAGTCTTGGGCCACCATTAGATTAGATATACCACTTTAGCCATGGTTTAATTTCGTCATTCATTATTTGTCAGTCTCTTTCTTAGAATACAACCTGAAAATACAGAAAATGTGTACGTGGTGTTAAAAATGGAATGAACAAAATCAGAAAAAAAACTTCTATATGCAAGCCTGAATATTTTTTTAATGTTATATAATGCTCGTTATAAGAGTTGCTAAAAGAAAATCTGATGGTGTCTTTTGCACAGCACTTGGTAGCGTTCTGCCATTGAACCATCGCACATCACAAGTTTGCCGGATTATGTTTTAGTTGCGTTTAGTTTATGTATCCTGTATCTGAAATGGTAGAAATTGAGACCCCTGATAGTAGTGTTGGGGTAGTAGATTCCTAATTGTGATTAAAAGGTTTTGTAAAAGATGTCTTTCAAAATGGAATAGTCATTACCTCTTTAAAAAAATATATATATATAATTTAAATGTTACCCCTATTAATCTGTGCCAACAGGAAAGTGCTATAGGATAACTGCCGACTTAAGTGCTTTAATTAAGAAACCTTTTCTGACTTTCACACATTCTTACGCAAATCTAAAACAATCTTGGTTCGACAGCACAGTGCGTTCTGTTGTATTTTTTGATGCTCTCACAAGAGAGCAGGGCGCTAACTGAAAAATGTGCAGGAGCTGTGAGGAAGGAATGCTTTTAAACGCTGGAGGCTACGTTGCAAAGACGCAGTTCTTGCTCCGTTCGATCCTCCTTCGGGCATTGTCAACTTTTCTGGTGCTAATCAGAAACTAACCCACGATTTTAACATGATCCAGAAGCTCATCGTGATCTTTCAAGCCAAATGCCCCTAATAAGTCAGTCATGTGTTGCTGCTCCAGTCGTGTTCACTACAACAGCTAATGTGCTATATGGGTTAAGAGGCATTTACTTAAAAAAAACAGAAGAATATCTTTGTCAGACCACGGATATGTTTGCAAAAGGTCATTTTTAGAGGGCGTATTCAGTTCGTGGAAAGCTATTTACATTATTTTCTATGGGATAATTCGTACTTTTCTTTACCTTTTGCATGTAAAACTCCACCTACTTTCAGTGGTTTCACTTCAGGGATGTTTTTCAATGGTTCTTCTTAACCCCCTCCATTTTATCCATGCTAGTCACTGCGCGTAGGTGGTACTAAACCTTGTACCTGAGCCAATCCGTGGCATGACCTGGCTGGAAGGCACCACCGGAACCTGAACGAGGGGGCATTCCACGGAGTTGTTGCAAATGCCATAGGCGTAATGTGTGATATGATTTTTAATGTCATGTTACTGTCCAGGGTTTATGGGCAGTGTGGTTTTAATTGCAAGGGGAGAAAATCCGAGACGAAACGCAGCTTGTCATAACAGATTGCTGAGGAGTGAAAATAATAAACACGCAGTGAACCATTTGGAAAAGCTAAGAACCCATGAACTCATGATGACACGCTTTGGGCTGATAAGGCGCCGTGGTCTTGCTCATGTTTTCTATTTCTCGATAAACTCACTTTGCTTGAGGGTTGGAGTAATTACAGGCTAAGTTAAGTCTGCAGAGAACAGGTTAGGGCGTGACGTCACACCATGCAGCTTTCTCTGGAAAGCTCTCTCATGGAAGCCCGTGAAGCATGAGTAACTCCTGCTCTCTTCCGTCCATTACTCAGAATGACTCACCAAAAGGTCACGCAGCGCTGCTGGCCTTTCTCTGACGCGAGTGACTCGGCGAAGCGGCTCAATGGCTCAAAGACTAAACCGTCCATAAAGTGGTCACTCCGTTTTTGCTCTGATATCAGTGTGCGGGCCGAACGTAGCCAGGGAGAACATGCCAAACGTTACAGCTCATGGCTGAAGATGGATGGCAGTGCAGGCTCCTAGGATCACGGTCGAGCTTCTGGCCTGTCGCCGTTTCGTATCGGTTCATGTTTGCCGTTTCTTTTGCGCAGCTTGCGAGAAGAACTGAACGTCCTGCGAAGGAAGGAATGGGAGAGGAGGAACCAGGAGACCCTGCAGGACAAGGAGCTGTACCAGGAGAGCACGCCGCTCTTCGGGGAGCCCTACAAGGTGAACGAGAGCGTTTCCTGAATATTTGCTATGGAGTTTGGCTGGAGTGAAGGGTTGTGTAAATACTTTGCATTAAAGTGTTTATTGAATGATTTAAACCTAATAAAAGCAAAATGGGGCTTGTACTCTTAAGTTCTGCTGGCTTGGACACACACTCTCTCTCTCTCACACACACACACACTCTCACACACACACGCACACTAATAAATGCAGGAGTGAGAGTTTTAATGAGGCCCTCTGGATCCTGTCTGTCAGCTCTGGGATGAGTCTGAGGATTGAATGACTGGCAGATCTCGAGAGAGAACCAGACGAGGGCAGGTGGGGTGAAAAAGACTTTCCTAAAAGTAGGAACTCGAACTGCCCGTTCTCTCACAGGCTCCCATCAGGCTCCCATCTGCTCCCACAGCTCGTTATCTGGCTCTGGTGGTTAATTAGGCTCGATGGAGAGCAGAAGGTTGAAGAGGGAGGGAGAGGAAGAAGGCTTTTCAGTTAGAGGGCAAACGGGCAAAACTATCAGATCACGCGCTTGACGATGGTTTCCTCGATTCATTTATTTTGGCCAAAACCATAAGGCCGGACAGGACCGAAACGAAGTTGAGGGTTATATTTAAAAATATTGTATTGTAGTTCATTTTATTAGTGTATTTGCCTAGAATTAAGGCACTTTGAGCCCCCGGCTGAATCCCGAATGCTACAGCGTACTGAAACTCTCTCACGTAGATTTTTGTTTGTGCTTATAAAATAAAAAATATTATTATTGATCCCAGATCTCTTGCCCGATGTCACTCTTAAACCAGTTACACGACGAAGCTGAACCCTTTTTAAAATCGAGTAAAACGGCAACAGAGGGCGATGGAATATGTTTTTGCTCCATCTTGTGCCAAGTCTGTGCCAGCGGAGATGCAGGAAATACAGGAGATGCTTCCTGAGGCGCTGAATTGATGTTGATTGGTCAGGGACCTTTTGTTGCTGCTGATAGTTCACAAAAATCGAATAGAGGGTAAATAAAATCACATCTCAAATAAAATCTAGCAGTTGTATTGACCGGTCCCGGCGCTCGCTGTCAGTGCAAGCTGCCTGTTAACCGTCAGTGGTGGTCAGTTAGTGGTCAGGGCCCTTCAACTCAGCCGGGACCCTTTAAACACAGCTTAATGGGAATGCCAGAATTGGTTAGTTCTCTCGTTGTTCCACAGGACCATAAAGGTTTGTCCTGAGGTGGAAAGTAAAATTAAAGAGTAGAGCGCTCAGTTTTTACGTGCCTATCCCAGAACCCTGAACCCAGACCTTCGGGAACTGCTGGTCTGCTGTGGAATTAAATGTATTTATATTGCATTTGATCCCTACTCAGTCCTGATCGGGGTCGTGGCAGGGCTAAGAACGGTCTCGAAATGTAATCCTATAAAACAGTTTTCTCTTTACTCCCAGACGAACAAAGGTGATGAGCTGTCCAGCCGTATCCAGAGGATGCTCGGGAACTACGAGGATGGCAACAACTTCCAGTGCAGCCAGTACGATGGGGGCCCCAGGGACCGGCCCCCTACCTCATCCTATGGGTGTCCAGGGTTCTCGGTTCACAGCGACAATCCAGATCTCTCATTCCAGAGTTCCTTGTCCTACATAGGTGCTAAAGCAGGCCACCCAAACCACACATCGACCCCCGTTTCAAAGAAGTACGCTGTTTCGGAAAACTCCACCACAGGCCATGGGAAAGATGGTACTGCTGAGCCCCGTCCGAGGAAGTGCGACAGCTGGTCGGATAACACCGACTACCCCAGCTTACCTCCTGTTATTCCGGCTCTTTCTCCACCCGCAGATCCCCTGTCCCCTTTACATTCCAGCGACTCTGAACAGGACAGCCAAAATTCCCGGACCCTAAACCGCAGCGGTACTTCAGGGACTACGGGGCCGTCCCGTCATATTGAGGCTCAGCTTAAAGAATCCGGTGCTGACACCCCAGTGATAGCTGCCCAGGTGTTTCCGCCCCCGCTCTCCACCAAGCCGAACTTGGCCAACTCCAGGAAGCCCATGGCACTAGTCCGACCCATGGACGGGCCGGACCAGGTTGCCAGTGAGTCCCCGGACCTGAAACCATCACCTGATGACTTTCACAGACAGTCTTATGAGAACCTGATGGACCTGAAGAACAACAGCAAGCCGAGTCTTCCTCCGCTGAAGATGCCCTCGCAGTCTGTTGAGGTGAGTTCTGGTTTGCAAGCTGTTCAGTTAAACTTTTTGTTTTGATTTACCTGCACCAGTCAGTCATTTGGAGCCTTTGCTCTATGGAGATCAGGTAAAGAGATGCCAGATATTCCACATGCAGTGGGGGAAAGAATTTAAACAAACAAGCTGCAACAGTTGTTAAAGGAGTTGCTTGAGGTCCGTGCTTAACACACCCGTGCAGCGAAACTTTTTTTTAGGACCTATTACTGGGTACGTTCTCAGATCTTCTTGGCATGGCTTCCGCGAGATCCTGGAAACGTTCCTCTTGAGATTCAGATCCTGCGCTGTCCGAAACTCCCAAAGTTTGTTTGCCTTCGAAGACGAGTCAGTTGTGGCCGTGAAGGGGTGCACATGGTCAGAAGCAGTACTCATAAAAGCACTAACTTCTCCTGTGGTGGTCCCTCCCACGGCTTGAATCAGGCGGTCGTGGTGAAAGTCTGGTGGTGCCAGGAAGTTCAGGTTCTTGGCGTTTGCAGATTTATTTATGGGGTTTTTTTTTCGTGATTTGTAGGCGCTTCTCTGCGTCGTTCGGTCCCTGTAGCCCCGTGATTGGGGTCCGATTTTTACGGCGTCTGTATTTGCTGCTGAACGGTAGCCGCGTGGTACGGACGGGCCGCATTACGCGAGGTATTTTATGGCAGAAATGTGAGGTATTCACGCATGAGCCGGCTGAAAAACGCGTTTTGCTCGGAAGCTTTTAACAAAGAGCTGCTTGTGGGCGACAGATTAAGCGATGTGAGCCGCGTGAATGGATCCTGCCGCGCTCGTTTCGATAACATTAGACCCTGCTCACGGATCAGATATGCGCCCTGACCTTTTTACCTCGTGCTGCCTGCTTTACATGCTGCTTTGCTTGTCGTCCCGGTCGCTCCTTAGTTGCTTAAGTCTGGCTGATCCGATTCGTCCGGTTAAAGGACGGAACGGATCTGCAGCATCGTTACTCCCGGGGTTCGCGTGCCGTCACCCGGGCCGGTTAAATACGGGTCTTTATGATCTGTGACGGAGTTGTTCGCTGGACTTGAACTCTTAACTCTTGGGCCATTGCTAATGGTCAAAACCAACCGAGCACGAAGAAATTTGCACGCGTCCGTGCTGCGAATGCCTGTTTGCATAATGAGGCTTTGCTGCCTTTCTCACTTGCGTCCAGAAACTTGTTCATTCTGTTGCACGTTGATTCACGGCTGGACTCTGTGCTCGCGGTTGGTATTCCGGTACGTTATCGCGACGCAAGACGTCATGCAAGAACTGTCTGCCTTTATGACTAATATATTACTGTTCGTGTAGGAAGAAGTCCGCTCCAAATACTAATAACTAATAAAAACAGGACGGAAGGGCTTTGTGCGCTGTAAAAGTTTAAGGTGAAAGTTCTGCTCCGGGGTCCTAATGGAGCTTAATTTATATCCTCAGTTTCACCGTTTCATCTCCTGTTAGTGCAAACAGACCTGTAAACTTCCCGTAACCTGTAACGTCTCCTGCTCTGTGACTCAGCCCACCATAATTACGGTCGTGTGCAAGCCTGATTATTTCAGCCTGCATACCGTTATTAATGCATTAGTCGAGAAAGCCAGAGCCTGGCAGGCATGTCGGCTATTTTCGTCAAACTGCGGAAGTTTGTTTATGTCCCCCCCCCCCCCCCCCTTTGTGTCCTGTGCAAACCAAGCAGTATTTATTACTGCTTTATTTATTTATTCAGTACAAAGCGTGTTCGCTAAAAAATTTCATTTTCGTCAAGACGATGTTATCCCAATATCTTTATCCGCTCGTGCCAGTTGCTTCTGCTGCCAGGCCCCTCGGCGCCTTCCGACTGATCCGTGCATCGTACAGGCGAGATCGGCTGTGCCTGAGGGAGGGGTTGGAGATCAGTGCAGACAAGGCGCAACGTGACGGCGACGCTGGTGGTTTTCGACGCTTTCCTGTCCGTTTTCACCACTTGCGTGTTTTTTTTTTTTGTTTTTTTTTTGGCAAGGGGTCACGCTCCCTCGTCATTCCTCTCGAGTAAACTACTAAAGTGCAAATTGGACCGGTCTTGACTTGTGGATCGAAAGCCCTGAGGGTTTGCACCTGTGTGGGTTCTCCGTTTTATTTTTCGGGGGCTGAAGCTCAGGTGGGCGGGGCTAGCACATGCGCCAAAGTAAAAGCTGTGGGTGTAGGATCCAGGCCAAGCTGATGACACACTAGCTACCGATGCAAACACACACTGCATCCTTCGTTATTGTTAACTTTAACTTTAACAGTACAAACTTGCCAGTCAGCGAGGGCAAACCCCACCCCCCAAAAAAACTTGAATGTTTAATTAAATTGTTTGGTTGTTGTTGTTGTAAAGCAGTTGTTGTCTGATGCTGGTATATCCCTAGTCCGGCGTGGGCCTGGTCATGACCGTGTTTCCGGGAAGATATTTTACTCCACCATTACTGTCTCGCCCCTCGCCCGTCTCCACAATCCTTTCCGCCCACTATAAGTCGTCCCGGGTTTGTTTGGATGGAAATAGAGTCAGGTTCCAGTATCACCGTCTCCCGATTCCTCCTCCAAAAACAACCAAGGCCACCTGTTTGTCAGGTTACCAAAAATACTTTTTTTGTTTCTCTTCCCGTTGTTTTTAATCAGCGCAATCAGAGCGCAACGTGGTTCGCTCCGAGATCAAGGGCTCCGTTCTCCGGTCACGTACCAGCGCTGGGTTAAATATTGGGCTACGACGGTGGACTACGGTCCGGAAGGTCGAGGGTTTAAGCTTTGCGTTTTGTTTTGCGTGTCTAATAACCCGCATTTGCTTGGATTGCGGGTTAAGATGTGCGTCTAGAGCATGATGGTCATCTGCGTACTGCTACGTGATAGGCTGTCTCAGGTTTGTGACGTCTCTGCTTCCCCCCCACCATATGGAGAGCTAAATTGTCTTAGCACTTAAAATTTATTATTCTCAGCTCGTCCTGGTCGGGGCCCGAAGAACCTGGGAGGGGGCCAAATGTAAGCTCTGAAGTCCCTTACAAATAAAAAATAGTGTTTTGGCCAATGCACGGCAGTGAGCAGCTCATCGTTTGGTGTGGGTACATACCCAAACTCCGCCTGCAGTGAGAGAAGGCATTCTACTTTCACAACACTTAAAAAAAAAAACCACGAAACCACACCCGGAAACAAAGTCTCACAATCCAGCTTTTGTCATTGCAAAGACGGCCGTGGTGGGGGGGCGTTTGGGTTGTGTTACGCTGCATGACTGTAGGTACAGGCATTTAATGTTTACGTTGCTGTTCGTTTGAGCGCTTTTTAAAATATATATATATATATATATATATATATATATTTCCCGGGGGTGTACCAAGTGTGACACCTGGGCTGGTAGGGGTTGGTGTTGGGGTACCGTGGTACGAGTCTGATCCTGATTATTTATTGTTCCGTTTAGCTTTTCCTTCAGTAATCACCCAGCCAATATTCTCACAGATGTCACGAACGTTTATTTCCTCCGAGTCTCCAGAAAGCCACTTGGCTGAGTTTTATTCTGGGGTTGCCAGGTCCTCCGAGGAAAAATAAGCAGGAGAAAAGGCCCAGTCTCTTGGTGCAAGCAGACCTGGCAACCTGGTCGGGACGGGCCGAGAAATCGAAAACTTAAACCCGGCCTGATGTGCAAATCTGATTCGGATGAAATCCAGCTGATTTCTGGACACTGTCTATAAACACTCGGTGTTCAGAGGGGAAGAGAACGGAACGTATTTGAGCCAAACGTGCAGTTGTTTGCCCTAAAACAAGGGCTGGTTCTACAGAAGGGAACCAGAAGCCCACTGACAAGTAGGGTGGAGGGTTTTGTGGTTGAGGATAACGTGGCTGTTTTCCGAGAACAAAAAAAAAAAAAAGCCCTGGGAATTGTTAGGACTTTGTGAAGTACGGGCAGAGTTAACGGAGTGCTTGCGGGACGTGGGTGTGTGTTTGTGTTGCTCATGGGCTGTAACTGAGAGTTCAACTTGACTGGAACTGGATCACTACAAACTACAAACTGGATCCTGTCCAGACAGGGCGTGCGAGAGTGAGGTGTGGCATGTGTGTTTGAGCAATAGCAGGCGGCACCTTTGGGGGCAGGGTGTGCCCGTGTGCAGTCTTGCCCGTTTCAAGGCAGACTGGCTTGATTAAGATGGGGCGTGACTCGTTACCACCTGAGTTACCTGACGCTCTTCGGGGGGGAGGCGAGGCAGAGGGCAAACGCCGACTCTGGACTGTAGGAAACTATTTATTTATTTTCCCCGCTTGGGCGACTCGAAATATGTGATAAGTTCTGCAGACTTGAACGAAAGCTTGAGTATCTTTGTTCAAAACCGCCTCTTTGTTTCCCCCCTCGCATGCTGCATTTATTTCCAGGGTTGCCAGATATCGCTGTAGAAATAACCGTCAGGTCTGTGGGGAAAAGAACTCTGCGTGCATGCGCGCCGTGAGAAAACCGAATCGGTAAATCGGTGTTTACTGGGCTGAAATCCAGCGCTCCAACCTCACTGCAGGGTTGCCAGGTCCCGTGAGTAGGTGGCAAAGTCCATTCGAATAAAGTGGACCTGGCAACCGTGTTGCACTCTCCTGTTACACTTTCCTGTTTGCGTGTATGCGCAGACTGAGAAAACTTAGCAAGGGCGTACATGCGCCGAGAAATCAGATTACAGAGGTAAAATTCAGCTCTTTATCGGATTTCTGGATCAGAGGATGCTGTGTCCCTGGCCATGTGTTGAATAGTCGTGTGTGTGTGTGTGTGTGTGTGTGTGTGTGTGTGTGTGTGTGTGTCTTTATTCCTGTCCACTCTGATGGAAGCCAGATAAGCTTCTCCTGAGTTTTTAATGAACCTGCAGCAGTAATTAGACGCCTGTTAACCTGCAGCACGGTGGTTTATTTGAAGCGCCGGGCTCGGTAATTACCCGTATTTATAGATCTTTAAATCACATGATTGCACATCACAAAGATCTCTAGAAACCTTTCAACAACGACAGCGTCAGGCTGGCCCGTTTTTGGATCTTGGGCAGTTTCAGTAGGCGTGGTCGGTACGGTGTAAACGGTCCGGTGGATTACAGTTACGTACAGTGCTGGTGTTTGGACGAACCGATTTGTTTTTTACCTATTAACCGCTTACATATGTAACAATAGATTGCAATCGAGGGCGCTCCCATTAATACCTCCAGAGGGACTGCCCACACATTTGGGCACTTGTTTGGTTACACCCTGGCATGTGCAGACAGGACGGGCTTAATTGGTAACAGCGCCACCATGCAGTGCTGCTGCACATCTAGGGTTTAGATGTGTGTGTGTCTGTCTCTGTGTGTGTCTGTCTCTGTGTGTGTCTGTCTCTGTGTGTGTCTGTCTCTGTGTGTGTCT
>JAUZST010008459.1:0-13555 GCA_034779995.1 Parotocinclus haroldoi
TAACATAGGGCATGTTCGATTAATCGTACCAGCCACTTATTAGGACCAAAACCATCCCGTCCCGATGTGCCCCCATTAACCGGAATCGACTGTATTACGTCAACACAGAAAGATGTATCTGGATAACTGTAAACTTGATTCACGAGAATAGAGATGAACGGTACGTTGAAAATAAAGCAGGAACATGTTCCTATGTGAGAACGCGGGTTTATTTCTAACCCAGAGTCGCAGAGAAACACTCGGATTAAAGCAAGAAGGAACTCCGGGATCTGTAGCTCACATTCGATCTCTGTTAAGTCCTTTAGAAGTGTCAATACATAACTGTAAATGTAAGCAAGTCTCATTTAAAGTTCACTTTACGTTCTGGGAAACGGGTCGTTAACCGGACAGGGCCATATCCACAGTCTTTTCAGGCTCCTTTAATATAAGTATGAAGGTTGTTTTCAGAAGAGAACTGTAACTGTGTCAGGGGTGGCGCTGAAAACCCGAGTGCAACGCTTCCGTCATCGCGTTTTTTGTTTATGGATATTCGCACGAATTGCTTTTTTTAAAAAATACTTTAAAGTTTGTTTTTGGAAATCACGGACATCGTGCCCTCTGGGCCAAACAGGGAAAAGACTGTCCGGATTGTTGTCAAGTTCAAAAGCAATTCGGTGGCGTTACAACAGCGTGGCTTCGTAGCAAAAAGAGTGCGTGTACTAGAATGGCCTGCCTGCAGCCCGGACCCTTCTCCCGCTGCACACGTGCGGCGCGTTATGAAGCGCAAAATACGACAACAGAGACCCCGGACTGTTAAGCACTCGAAATTGTACATCAGGCAGAAATGGGAAGGAATTCCAAGGTACGACCCTGTTATGAACTGTTATGACCCTGTGAAGGTTAAAGCCGTAGTTCACGGCATGATGGACCTGACTTTTGTTTGACCGAAGCCAAAAATACCTCAATAGACACAGAAGATCAGATATATAAAACATAACAAACTCACCGTGTGAATGTGAATTAGTTTACATTTACGTCGTTAAGCAGGCGCTCTCATCCAGAGCCACTCACAATGAATACAGTCTTACTAAAGGACCCAACTGTGGCAGAGATGGGATTTGAACCCTTGACCTCCTGGTCCATAGTCCAGTACCTTAACCACTAGGCCACCCCAGTCCACATTTATGTAGTTATAGCTTAGGGAGAATGTACAAACAAAGCAGTACTACTTCCATTAGGACATTTAAATACCATTTTTTTTTACAGCTTGGTACAAATAATCAGAGGAAATTCATCCACACAAACATGAGAAACTTGCATTAAAAAAGACAATAAATGCCCGTGGATCTGAAGCTCTGATTGGCTGTTGAGGTGACCAGCTGTTTTAAAGTATTATAAAGGTTTATTTCCTTACATAATATTAAGACCCGAGATCTTTCAAGTAAATGGCCGTCGATCAGATGGCCGGTACGTATGTGTATTGGGAAAATGTTTTCTGTGGTTTGAAAGATTAACGTGAGGCAGGATATGGGTGGTCCACAAACGGTGGTAACAGCACCCGCTGGCTCCTGCGATTTTAAACTGTTAGATTTGTGCTTTTTCTTTCAGGAACATGCACAACAACCTGCGGATCACGCGCATCCTGAAGAGCCTGGGCGAGCTCGGCTTCGAGCACTACCAACCCCCGCTGGTGCGCTTCTTTCTGGAGGAGACGCTGGTCAAGAAGAACCTGAGCAGCGTCAAGCGCAGCGTGCTCGACTACTTCCTGTTCGCTGTGCGTGACAAGCAGGAGCGCCGCAACCTGATCAGCTTCGCCTTCCAGCACTTCGAACCCAAAGACAAGTTCGTCTGGTGCCCGAGGAGAATCCAGAAACGCTTCAAGAAGAAAGCGGAGAAGAGGCAGGAGTCGCCGAGCCGGAGCCGTGACGCTGAGAGGGAAGGGAAGAGCGCCGAGGCCGTGCGCTGCGAGGGGACGTCGGTCGACCCGGAACCGGAGTACGAAGGATCCTCCGTGGATCCGTTACCGCTGAATAACGGCAGCCACGCGGAGAACGGGGAGATGGACGACCCGTGCGGCGGCGACGCCGCCAAGGCCGACGGCGGAAACGAAGACGAGGGCGCCCAGGCCGACGTGAACATGTCCTCTCAACAGGATCAGGATCAGACCTGTATCAAAGGAGATGCACCTAAGGATGCCCCACAGGGGCTAGATGCGGGAAAGGCGGTCTCTCCGAGTCCCAAACACGTCTTGGCGGCATCGCCGCCGGCTCAACGGGCAGAGAAACTTCCCAGAACGGATGCCGACCCCTCGTTAGGGACATCTGGTTCGGCTCATTTTTCCGGCGATCCCGTCTCCGTTTCCAGTGTCCAGTGTCCAGCGGAGGAGCCAAAGAGTTTGGACGCAAGCGCGCCAGAGAAAACAAACGTAACGGACACAACGGAGCCGATGGACACCGAGCTCGCTGCGGGAAAGAGCGAGTAGAGACCAAATTGTACGTTCATGACGTTGAGAGACCACGTGAATGAAGTTCTCCTTTTCCTAAAAAATGTGTCATCGCTTTGTATCGTGTCTGCCTGAGTGATGGAAATATCGGAAACGGATGTAAATATCGTTCCCTCAGACCCCTTTCTCCCTTTTCCCGTGTGCCTAGGATGTTTGTCGTGTGTTCAGTCTCGAGGGAGCCGTTTGTAAATCAGCACTTTGAAGACTTTTAAGTGTCCAGATGGATCGCAAAATAAAAACGGGCTTTATAATAAAAACACAGAACTTAACCCCAGTCGTTTGGTGAAGGCTCTCGATGCATTTCTCACAGGCTACGATGGCCCCTCTTACGATATTTCGACTTCATGACATGAATCTGATAATAAACTTAAATACACGTTCGTCAGAAACCGTGTTGTGAGATTCTGAATCTCGAATTTTCCCGGGCAAGCCTGTTTACATCCACTTAATAATGTGATAAGTGTAGAAAATCAGATTTTGTCTGTCATCCAATCAACGAGTTCCAGGTTTACATAATGCAGCCGATTAATGTACTGCTCTCAAAAAATATGTGGTGTTTCAAAATGAAAGGCTCCCTAATGAAATATGCCCTACTTTTTGTGAGCAGTGGAGACGGAGGTTTATTGAATTTCTGCTGGTAGGTAAACGCACAGTGTATTATTTCTTAATTATTTTATTCCATTTTTTAAAATTTATTCAAGCACACACTGCAGTTTAGTCTCCCGAAAGTGTTTGGTATTCATTTCATGGGGGCTGCGTTTAATTCCAGGGTTGCCAAAGTCTGCAAATGAAACAAGCCCAAACAAAATGAATAGGCTCACAAAAAAAACAGGTGACCCATTGTAACGTTTCAGAGGTTGGGGGAAAAAAACGATAATCTGTATTTTCCCTGTAACTTTAGCTCTTGAACAAAAAATACTGCAGGAAGATACAGTATGGCAACGGGGACTGCAGAAGCCTAGCGGTCAAGGTACTGGACTCTGGATCTCATGGTCCAGGGTTCAAATCCCACCTCTGATAAGCTGCCACAGTCGGGTTCCTGAGCGAGACCCTTAACCCACAACTGCTTGAATTGTAAGACTTTATAAGTTGTAAGGCCTCTGCTAAATGCCGTAAATGTAAATAAAAAAGATATAGAGACAAACTCGGGGTACAATCCCAAATATGCACCTAGCAACTTTAGAAACAAACCCCAAAAACCTGCAACCTGCCACTAAAATGATCGGATAAAGGATAATTATTTCTATAGCGCTTTTTACACCGGAGCATTGTCTCAAAGCAGCTTTACAAACTTCTATTCTCTTAAAAGGCCAATCCCATATTCAGCAAGCCTAGGGCTACAGAGGCAAGGAAAAACTCCCTGAAATTAGAAGGAACAAACCTTGGGAGGAACCAAGACTCAAAAAGGGGCCTGACCTCCACGGGTGGCCCAGATGTTTATTAAGTAAATACTTAAAAGGGTATTAAAGTAATAGTAATATTAAGTAAAGAATTTAATTTAAATCAATAATAATATTTAAGTCAGTAATAAAATAAGTAATTAAATAGATTGATTTAAAATCAGTCCTCAGTGAGAGGTCCTTGGAGGCACATCGTCTCTTAGTGACTACATGATGGACAACAAAGGTTTTGATAACTTTTTAACCACAATTTTTCTCTTCTTTGATATCCCACCTTCCCATTGGGAAAAACTTGCCCACGATCCAATATGGCAACTGTGACGAGGGTTCCCGTGTTTCGGACATAGCCTAAAAGATAGCCTCCCTCACCCATTACTTACTGGGGTGTTCAGGTATGTCATTTTCCCTTTTGTTTCTGAAATAACAGGTTGTCTTGGGACGTTTGACTCACCCAGTAGATCCAGAACCTGAATCCATTGAACAGCATGACCCATCTGACCCCTCAGACTGTCCCAGCACCTACAAGGTTCTGTTTGTTAAAACCTGCACACAAAGGGAGCAAAAAACGGAGAGCTTTAAATTCCGAATGAGCAGCTGAAAGGCTTTTAAAGTTGTTGATTTGTTGTTTAATAAGGAACGGACAGATGTTCATTTCAGCTCGTTTACTATGAACTAGTGATGCAACGAAATAGTAATTCTATGCAAAATGACATTTTAATACGTCGATCCAAAAAGTGTTCTGTATTCGGTTCTGATTTGGTCCGTTTGTAAGCGACATAAACATTTAAATGGCTTGTTTAATGTCTCTGGAGACGATGGAACAGTTCCACACAGAGCAACGTTTGTCGTATAAAAGGATCTTTACACTATTCCTTACTTTACACTTTCCCGCTCCATTGGGTTTATAAGATAATCGAATATTGGACAGCTGCTTTGAGACGATGCTCCGTACTAAAAGTCGCTATATGAATTAATCTGACTTGCGTAAAACATCAAGTTTAAAACGTCATAAATAAATAATCAGCATAGATGCCTATATTGTTCGCTTCAAAGGGTAACATTTTACTTTAAATCTAAACAATCCAAGAGAGAGACTTTGAGACTCTCTATTGGAAAGCAGATCATCCCAGTTCTAATGATCTAGCCATTATCTTCTGCTTATTCCAGCTGGTGCCCACCCAACAACTCTGGGCTCAAGGGCAGGAACAACCCTAGACGGCGCACCAATCCACACAGTCACACACTAAGGGCCACTTTAGAGACACCAATGAACCTAACATGCATTTCTTTGGACTGTGGGAGGAAACCAGAGTACCTGGAGTAAACCCACCCTGGGATTGAACCTGGGACTGCCTTGCTGTGAGGCAGCAGTGCTACCCACCGATCCACCGCGCTGCCAGTTCTAATAAAGCATCAGAAAAACTTCCCAAAGTGTTACGATCACAACCCAAAGATATCAGCCAACCGTGAGAGATGCTTAACTCTAAGCCTGTAGCTCACAGACAGCAGAAGATCTCACTCAGTCTTTTGAATGTACCTATTAAATAAACTCGCAAGTAAGTAATATCGGGATTATTTTTGAAAGATTGGATCAGGCCACCACTCGATACCAAGACGTGAAATACATGCACTACCATCCAAACCCTGAAGGGGGCGCCGGGCGAGCTGGGTGTCGAACGGCGAAAACAGGAGATAAAGCTGCTTCTCTGCGCCTCTTCGGGTAACAAAATGGACGCTGTTTAAGTTTGTTTGGTTTCGCATTCGGCAGCGGCTCGGCACGGCACGTGAGTTTCGTTAAGATTAAAAGTATTTCTCTCGCCTTTGACGCTCAGGAGCGCGTGCCTGCTTAAATACAAAATACGGAACTAGCTGCGAAGGATATTGGCCTTGTTTTCGCCCGGTTACCCGCGGTGTCAAACGCTCGCGCTCACTCACGCGCTTTTAACGGATTTAATCGTAATAATCAGGGGATTAACACGACGTTTATACTCTGCATACTCCAGAAATGTTTAGTATGGTCGATTTTGCAGCCTAGACAGCGGAATCAGTGTCGTGACCGGTGCTTTTTTAAGAGTTATTGTGTGCATTTTTTAGAAAATTAAATATGACAAAGTATTGATGTAGTTTAGTCTTTTGCTCAGGAATGCACGTTAATCCCTCTCTAAAATATACCTGTATGTGATTAAAAGCGTACAGTAATATATGGCCTTTATAACAGATTTATTAGTACAACTGATGTACTATTTAGATAGGGCCTCTTTGCTGTAGCCCACCTGCCCCAAGGCATTCCGAGTGGCCATTCTCCCTCAACCCCTCTTTTTTTTTTTTTTTTTAAAAGCTAAGGCCCAGGAGATCAGCTGGTATAGAAACCAGTCTTTGGTGCTGGCAATCATGCCGGGGGTCAAAAACCCACGACGGCCAAACGTTCAGCGCCAGTTTGGTTCTTTTCGCGTAATATGATCGTTTTGGTTGCAAAATATTCTGCGCGTCCCTCTTTCTCGGCGCGACTCCTAGTTTCTTTTAATTCCAGGAGACACTCTTGTTGAAAAAAAAATATTTTTGGGTTCAGTTTCTCTACAAGAAAAGTGCATTGGTTTGGCTTTGTTATTGTTTAGGAAAAAAATATGAACGTTTTAACTTGGCTCTTTAAGATGCCGAGGTTTTAAACCTCTTCCTCGCCATTTCTTTCCGTTACAGGCGAAACGTTTGTTGGAACGCGTATGTAAGAAAATGTGCGTCGTTTAATGTGAAACCGAATCCTGAACTCTGTGTCTCGTGAATTGCTCTTACTGAGATCATATATCCCCCCCCCCCCACCCCACCCCACCCCCCGTTTCTGATGGGTGCTTTGAACTTTACCTTAAGTTGCTGCCTTGTCTCTACGTGCTTTTATGGATTGTCTTATTAAATGATTGCAGGAATGAGAAGGTTTGTAGGTGTTCCTAATAAAGTGCTCTGTGAGTCTACAGTTTACTGCGGGTTTAGCGTAAGCTTAACGCCCTGAAACGACGACCTCGTTTGAAGAGGTGTGACTTGAGGTGGGATATGAAGGCAGGCGGAGTCTTATGGAGGGCGTTTAAATGCACGTAGTAATCCGCAGTTATCCAGCATATTTTAATCTAGAAATTAAGTTATAAATCCCCTGAAGAGTTCAAGATTTATGCATGCATATGAGATGCCCAATTTCCCAAACTGGCGGGTGGTACGCTGGCCCTCGGTGCCACCTCACAGATCCTGGGATCAATGTAAGAGTGGAGCATGGATTCACTATGGGTACTCGGGTTTCCTCTCACAGTCCAGCGACTTTAGGTTAATTGTTTATTCATTTATATATATAAACGAAAATCCGCCAAGTAGGGACGCTCTCTTTAAGTATTTCTATACTAATTTAGCGGTAGAACTTGGAGAACGTTCGGGTTTCATCGTAGGCCTTGAATGAATTCAGTCTATAATGAAACTTTCACAAACAGGGAACACAACACCGCAGATAAAAACCTGTCATGTCAGCTCAAGTGGCCGATGCTCTAGTTTTACGCTATTGTAGTATTTTTAACTGTTGAATATTTGAGCAATGGAGTAATGGATCCTACCTAACACTCCATACAGCACTCTCGTATCACACCTGCTATAAACAACAGCTATTTACTGTCAATCCTCATATTTTATCATTTCCACCATTCCTTTATTGTTAGAATTAATATTTTTTTGTAGACTTTGCGATTAAAATGTTTTTTTTTTTTTTTTTTTTTTTTTTTTTTTTTTAAAAGGTTCCGCAAAAACACGCGATATATTTTTTCAGTGAATAGTTTTTAAAAACCTGCGATGCACCGAGTCTGAAAGGTCGAAGTATATATAATATAGTGAAAACTTTGTCTATAGATGAAACGGTGTGTGTGTTGCTGAAATGGGCGTCTGGATTTTTTTTTAGACACATTGACTGTGATGCTTTTTTTAATCGTGGAATCTGGCAACCCTGAAATTAAGCTCGGTTGATAGTCAAGTGGGCGGGAGGTAGAGTGAGATTAATAGAGGAGGATGATTTGAGGGTGCGGGGCGGTGTGAAATGTGGAGTAGTTAGGTTATAAGTACTCCTGTAAAGGTGGGCAATATGACCGTTCATTGTATCGTGATAAATTATACTGTGGTTTGCATATCAAAGCTATCGTCCACCACCATTTGATTCAAATCACTAAGTATGGGATCATTTTAGCTGTAGTTTTTAAGAATTTGTTGCTACTGGTGCATTTTTGTCTGCTGTCGCATTTATCGTGATAAATATCGTGTTTCGGGAAAAGGTCTCTAAAGATGTTTGATTTTAAAAAAAATTAACCGCCCACCCTTGCTAGTTTGAATCTGGAAGGTGAGAAGCAGGCTTTGCTGGTCTGTTCTCGTTTGTGGAGGTACTTTTTAATTGGTCTTTAGTTGCTTGTTAAATTAGGCTTAAAAACTAACATGAAAACAAATTACGCCAATATGGTGGATTGTAATCCAGCCTAAAAAATGTAATTTTCTGAGATGCCTGTTGTTGGATTAAAAGGAACCTGTTTATATTTAGTGGAGAAACCGGCGGCCAGTAGGGAGCTGGACCTGCTAGCTCAACGTTTTGAAATATCCTCATGGACTGTCCCTTGAGCGATCCGATTAGTATCTGTATCTACGAGCTTGACCTTGAAATTCACTTGTTTGTATCTTTTTTGTCAGTTTGTAAAATGTTACTTTCAGTTTTGATTTGGTAAGCTTGTCCTTTTCACTCAGCTACACATTTTGTATTTTGGTTTCTGTACGGATACAGGTGCACCATTCGATCACCCCGTGACCTGGTTTTATGGTTATGAGCCTCACGTAGCCAATTCTGTGCCAGTCATGGATGGCAGGACAGCACCAAAACACACATGAACACATGAGCCACACATGAACGCTGCAAAGCACGCTGCTTTTACCAACCTAATTCATGACTTGTTAGATTCAAAGAGTCTCTTCCTGTATAGTGCTGTATTAGGGAGGGAGCGAACAGTGATCTGATGTCATTTGGGTTGCGGCCCTGGTTTCAGGGTTCTAATTTCCGGGATCTAGCAGTGTTCGCTGTTTGCGTGATAAACGCGGAGGAAGAACTCCAAACACTCGGCACAATAATAAAACATTTGAAACAGCACCACGTCTCCGAATGTGTGGAATTTGACAAAGTTAAAGCAAACTCTACTGAGAAAGCAGATCCAGGCAGATGTTCAGGCAGCTGCTGTCATCTTTCTTTTTAGTGGGAGATATTTATATTACCAGAACAGTTGAACAGAAATTGTATTTATGCTGACATTTATAATTATTGGACAGAAAAAAAAAAATCTGAATTGGCCAGTCGCATGTTTAAGAAATCAAGTGGGACTGTGGTGGCCTAGCGGTTAAGGTACTGGACTATAGACCAGGAGGTCCAGGGTTCAAATCCCACCTCTGCCACAGTTGGGTCCCTGAGCAAGGCCCCTTGGATTGTAAGACTATTAATTGTGAGTCGCTCTGGATAAGGACGTCTGCTAAATGACAAATGTAAATCGGATTCGGCCAAGAAAATTCGGTGTTTCTCTAGTTACGAAGAATCTATTTGAGACAATAAAGGACGTTAAAGATTGGGGGTGCGTCGACTATTTGGAAACCGAAAATGTTCAGCCGAGAAAAAAAAAAAAAAAACGTTTTCCATGTTTGGAAGAATAAGTGAAAATCCATTAATCCACACGGGGTCCCGGGCCAGGCGGGGCCCACCCGGCAACAAGGGCAGGAACATACCAAAATATATGAAAATATCAAATAATTTATATTGAAAAATGACGTTTTTGAAAATGTACACAGACGATAATATGTCTAACATCAGATCAGGTCTAACCATCTGTAACGTATGTGATATAGATGTTATATATAACAAGTATTTTATATCTTCATTAAAATGTATATAATTACATTCATATTTAAGTCAGCCGACACAGAGAACAATAATCCTGCAAATACATGTCAAGCATGTGTAGGTACACACAAAAAAATCAATTACTTGTTTAATTTATTTTAATTTAATTACGTTTTCTCAGCATGGACGCAAGACAAAAATACACTGCTCACAAAAATTAGGGGGCATTTATTTGGAAATGTCCCTTAATGTTTGTAAGCAGTATACATTTAGGATATTTCATTTATCTAGTGGTCAGAAAAGTGAAAACATGGAGACATGAATGAAAAACTGCAAAAAAAAAAAAAAAGGTATTCGACCTTCAGCTGAATGTTTCATTTTGTTTATTTTGTATATGTGCGTCCTTACATAAAATATTTGTATTTCTAGAAGTATTAATCCTCAAAAATGTCTTATTAGCCACGTCCAACTAGAGTTCCCCCAGGAAATGAACATAACGGATGTGTTATTGTGTCCCTTAGACTGGAATTCGGGTGTAACTTTATGAAAGTTCAGTTTAAACATCAGTAAAATGGGGCTTCAGTTTCAGTTGATTTCACTCGACTGTTAATAAATTATTATCAATAACGTTAATAATTTGCTCATTTTTGTTACAATGGGTTTTCTTGTTTTCCTTTTTAATTATTCTTTTGCTTTCCCCTTTCCTTTGATGTCCATGCAGCATCCGTAATTAGCGACATGGAGGGTACAGAAGCGAGGTCGCACGGTGATTCGTCCTCTAAAGAGACTCCCAAAACGTGGGGCTTCCGCAGGAGCACTATAGCCAGACGGGAGTTCATAGAGGAACTTGGAGACTTGGACCTCGTTACCTTAACACCGCGCCGAGGCGGACGTCCGTCACGGGGCAGAGGGCGGGGGCGAGGGAGGGGAAGGCAGGTCTCAGAGGGTCCGTCGCCCACTGCGAAAAGAGGACGGGGAGGAAGGAAATGCGCCCCAGTAAACCTGGATTCAGCACCAGGGCAGCATGGAGAGGCTGCAGCTGCTCCTCCTCAGCCATGCTCGCTACTGAAGAGAAAATCGGACGTTGAGACGTCTGACAGTGACGAGCTGACGCTCCGTGAGCTTCAAGAGCGAGTCAGGAACCGGCAAAAAGTAGAGGAGAAAAGCAGATCCGCTGCAGGTTTAAGTCCTTTCCCCATAAATGATGAACAGGAGGATAAAAAGGAGACGCCTTCTCTTTTACGATCTGAGGAGGCCAAAGATGAGTCTTCAGATGAGAACGCTGAAGACAGCGACCCTAACGCTGTTTACTGTACTTGTCGACAGACACACAATAACAGGCAAGTACAGCATTGTAGACGTCGTTAATAGAACATATTGCTGATCGTGTGTGTATTAGTAGTGTATTGTTAGTTACAATATGAGATGCGTACTTTACACCAGACAGACATGAGACTTGACCTACAGGCTCGACTAAAGTCACAGATGCTCAAGTTCTGAGCTAGGGCTTAAGACTCTCTCCCACCAGAGGCTAGGCTCTCTGAATTTGTCCTGCTTAAAGAAGGCGCTTGGGGCACTCCCTCATTGGATGGTAGGAGCTTAGACTTTCTCCGTCTGGAAGAAAAATTCTAGTCTAGGCACATGGAATCAGTTCCCACCGGAGGCTATGGACTCCGAACCTGTCCCCCTGGAGCTCGGCTCTCCCATTGGTGGCTAGGGACATGGGGTCGCCTCCTGCCATTGGCTATGGTGTCAGAGTTTGGCCTCCCAGTGACTAAAGTGACTGTCCCATCGGTGGCATCTGACTCTCCACCTGGAGACTAGGATCTTTGAACTCTGAACTTCCTCCCTTCTGAGGGTAGACACTCAGGAATTGGGGACTCGGTTCTGCCCGAGGCTAAGGACCCACTGGAGAGTCTCCTCCCATCTTATCTCCGCTCCTGTATAGCCACTGCTGTATAAAATAAAGCAAGAGGTGCCCGTTTTTCCAGCCAACACTAAACTCTCTCTTAATGCGCACCCCTGTTTCTGCAGGTTCATGATTTGCTGTGACCGATGTCAGGAATGGTTCCACGGGGACTGTGTGGGGATCAGCGAGGCTCGTGGCCTTCTCCTGGAGAAGAACGGAGAGGATTATATCTGTCCCACTTGCTCTCCGTGTCCCAGTCCAAATATCTGTATGATGCAGCCTGTGCTGTGTAAAACGGCTCTGAGCTCCTCGTCTGAAGATTTGTGTTCGTCCTCGGCTGGAGAGGAGAGACCCAGTGAGGACGAGGGCATTAAAGGCAAAATCAGAAAGGCCAGCAGTCACAGCACTAAGAAGAAAATCAAGATCTTCCAACCGGTAAAATAGCTTTATTTGGATTTTTGGTAGGAGTGCTCCGTCCCTGTTCACACCAGCTAGTTGTATATTTTTCTGTATAGGTTTTGGGGTTTAAAATTATTATTTTTATAACGTAATTAGTTATTTTTGCTTCCTCAGTGCTTTAAACTGACTAATCATGTGTACGTCGTTGCTGTTGTTTTTGACCTGCGCTTTGTTGTTGTGCACTGAGCTTTGAGTATTGTCTCAGGTGGAGGTCATAGCAGCTCCACTGGGCGCCAGGCAGGAAGTGGGGAAGATGGAGAAGCAGGACAGGATGAAGCAGGAGGGAACCAGGAACCACGAACCAGTAGTTAAAGAGCTGAAAGGTGCCATCCCAAAGTGTATCGGACCGGGCTGCAATAGCGATGCGTTGCCTGAATCCGTTTATTGCGGCCATCAGTGCATCATTCGGCACGCCTCCGTGACCATGCAGGGTCTGTCTGAGCCCAAACCTCAGCCTGAGCTTAAACCCAAACCTGCCGTTAAACCTGTGCTAAAGGTAAATCAACTCTGCCGCTGCTTTTATCCTTGGTCTGTCCTGCGCTTTCATTGTTACACATCTAATAAGACAAGAATGTGTTCTTATCTTTGTCGTTTATTGCTGGTGTACAGTAAATAAACTGCGGTTTTAGTCGTATGATTGAGTAAATACGGGATGATGTTACGTTTACGTGCACTAATGAGCTATCGAAGTCGCTTTAAACGATATTCTGTTTCCCTAACCAGATAAATACATAAGTGTTTAGCCTTATTTACAACGGGTTCTTTTGTGAATATCTTCACTCTTGTATTCATGAAGGTCAAGATAACTTCATTAGCCAATAAGATGCCAGCGAATGTGCCCTCTGCACGGAGAGAAGGTTTTCTGGGCTCAAGCATCCGGAGTTATAAAATAAAATACAAGGATCATCTGAAGAAGCTATAGTTCTCCGTAGCCTCTGATGAAACTACAGATAACTCGCGGTTGCTTTCGCCAGCAGGATTTACAGTCATTAGTCTGAAAAAGAGGTGATATCCAGTGGGGGCAGTTCTCTGAGTGAAAATGCCCAGGACAGGGGAGGTTCCACACGAATTTGAACTGATAGCAAAATAACGTCGGCTCATATAACCACTCGAGGTTTGCAGGACAGCATCTCGGCCGGTCGGGTCATCCTGCCTTTGTTCAACGGTTCAGGATGCTGTGGCTGTAAGGGTGTGATATTGTTGGGACACTTTTGGCCCCTCAGTATCATCTGGGCATCGTTTAAACTCCACAGCCTGCATCTTCTGATCGCTGCCTCCAACAGGATAAGGCTCCATGTCACAAAGCTTCACATCAGCTGGTTTCTTGAACATGATCTTCAATTCAATTCAATTTTATTTCTATAGCGCTTTTTATAACGTAGCATCGTCTCAAAGCAGCTTTACAGTAATACAAT
>JAUZST010008460.1:0-13555 GCA_034779995.1 Parotocinclus haroldoi
CTGCACTTGAACAAAATCAAGAAAGTGGTGGGCGTGGTCACCTCCCACTGGTTTTGCTCTTGTCAACACAACTTTTCAGATTTCCTGACCTTTGATAAAAGCATAAATTAAATTCTCCCGGGGATCCCAAAAGTCCTCGCATATCTGCTTTGCATCGGCTCCAAGTGGCAACTTGTGGCTTCTTTTTCTTATTTACTCTCACATTCTTTGTGGACTCACTGTCCATTTTGACAGTTTGAGCATATCGTAGCACTTTGTAGCTCTACAATTAGACATTGTTAGTCCCCTTTATTCTGCTCTCTACTGGACAGGACCAGCACACTGATGTGGTCATGGTGTGTTAGTGTGTGTTATGCTGGTATCGATCAGGCACAGCAGTTCTGCTAGAGTTCACTCACTGTGCTTTCTATCAGACACTTCTTTCGTGTAGATGTAAATTCAGAGACAGCAGCTCAGTTTGTTGCACAGACATATGTTATAATTAAGTCATAGTCTATATGAGTTGAAAGTCGGATTGTGCTGTGCTCATTAAGGAAGTTGGAAGCTTCAACACTTAGCTTTACCAAAAACCTATACATACTGACCAGTACCTACTCTTTGGCTCCCACCACACACTAGACCAGGCAGAAAAAATTTCCTTCCTGGCAGAAGAGGAAAAAAAGAAACACGTACATAAAGAGAACACGAGAGCACATGGATACACCAAACAGGTCTTCATCAAAGCAGCAAAGAGATATCGAGAAGAACCTCAGACATCAGCCAGTGAGGAACAAATAACATCTTCATCCCACATGTGGGAATTGTCTGTGAAGCTTGGAAGGTGACTGTTGATGTTCTGGAGAACTTTAGACCCAGCAACGCCCTTAGACAATAACTGGTTCATCAGGACAAACAGCAACACTGTACACAATGTACACTTAACTGAAGACAGCTCAGATCTATAAATGAGAAGCCAAACAATCACTCCACAGGTACCTGACATAGCATACAAGAACCAGTTCATCAGGACAGGACTCATAATGTATAGCTGCATTTAAAGGAGAAAGGTTACTACTGAGGATAGAAACGTTCATATCTTGACAGGTGGTTAAAGTTCAGTCACCTACGAAGCAGTTTTGAAATCGCTTCCTGAGTTGTTTAACACCTATTCACTCCTCGAGGTCTGTAATTTTCATCAAATGTACACTTCGGCTATGAGAGACAAAATGAGAAAAAAAATCCCCTGTAGGATTTTTAAAGAATTTATTTGTAAATTATGCTGGAAAGGTCACCAGGTTTGCACACACTGTAGTTGGTATCTTGGCCCATACCTCCGTGCAGATCTCCTCTAGAGCAGTGATGTTTTGGGGCTGTTGCTGGGCAACACAGACTTTCAACTCCCTCTACAAATATTCTATGGGGTTGAGGACTGGGGACTGGCTAGGCTCCAGGACATTGAAATGCTTTTTTACAGAGCCACGACTTCGTTGCAAAAGCGGTGTGTTTGGGGCCATTATCATGCTGGAAGACCCAGTCACGCTACATCTTCAGTGCTCTCGCTGATGGAAGGAGGTTTTGGCTTAAAATCTCACTATACATGGCCCCGTTAATTCTTTCCTTAACACGGATCTGTCCCCTTTGCAGAAGAACAGCACCAAGGCCACCATGCTTCACAGTAGGTAAGGTGCTCTTGGGATGCAAGTCAGCCTTCTTATTCCTCCAAACAGGACGAGAACAGGCAAACTTCAGACAGGCCTGGACATGTACTGGCTTAAACAGGGGGACACGCTTGGCACTGCAGGATTTGAGTCCCTCTCGGCGTAGTGTCTTTGTTGCTATGGTCCCAGCTCTCTGCAGGTCATTCATCAGGTCCCTTTGTGTAGTTCTGGGATTTTTGCTCACTGTTCTCATTATCATTTTGACCTCACAGGACATTATCTCGTGTGGGGCCCCAGATCGAGGGAGATTAGCAATGATCTTGAATGACTTCCAATTCTTCCTGTTTTTACAATTGCTCCCACAGTTGATTCACACCAACCTGATTGCCTATTGTAGATTCACTCTTGCCAGCCTGGTGCATTGTTTGTGGGTGACCAAATACTTATTTTCCACCACAATTTACAAATAAATTCTTTAAAAATCCTACAATGTAATTTCCTGGATTTTTTTCTCATTTGGTCTCTCATAGTTTCAGTGTAACTTTACAGACCTCTCTCATCTTGCACAACCACTGGCTGACTAGATACTTCTTTGACTCACTGTACATGACGGCAGGGTGGGGCATTGACTTGTGAGCCTAACGCCTCTAGTGTTGATAGAGTGGGTCATTCACTCTCAGGACCACCAATGTGACAACCCCAATACAGGTTGAATATCTGCAACTCCCAATCAGCTTCTACAACTGGACTTTCATATTAAAGGGGAAACGTCTTCAAGAACCCCAGAAGAAGCCCAGTTCAACTCAAGCACTCAAGACCAGTGGAAAGCCCTTAAAGAACAAAGGCTGTAGTAGCAGAAAAGGTGGGGTCCAAAGATTTACGTGTTAGGCTAACTGGTGTATCTAAAGTGCTCCTAAGGTGTGAGTGAGTGCATGTGTCCTACAATGGATTGGTATGGATTACATGGATAAGACAGTCAATGATTGGATGTTTTTGTGTGTCTATATAGAATATGTCATATAAAGCCAGTTAGCCTGCATATCATATTGAGACTAAATACTTACAACTACATTCAGGTTAAACTGCAGTAGCACAAAGATAAGCCTGTTAGACCCTGAGCTGAATGTGCTTTGTTCAAATAGGTGACTCATGACAAGTCCTAATCTTAATGACTCAACGCAGTAAAACACTATCGCCTTACTGTAACCGATTACTATTAGCTAGACGTTGCAGCTGGTTTCATAGTTCAGTAGTGAGCTCAGACGTGGAATTTAAAAAAAAAACAACAACAACAACGACATAAATATAGTCTGTGGTTGTATAGCGTCCTTCCTGTAAACAGCGTTCTTTAGACTAAATTACATTTTTGTTTCATACCTCTGAAATCCAAGTAACCAATTTGTCCAGCGTCTTCAATCTTTTACCTACGTGAAATAGTTTTCAAAATGGCCATTAAATAAACAAGCACTACCACTTTATGGCCATAGAAAAACGAAAGCTGATAGATGATAATGCATTGTAAACCGCTATGTATAATAATGTGTGTATCGTTAGTTAGCTATGTAAATCCCTAGTGGATAGGCTGTGAACAAATGTTATACTGTATTGTGTATTTATTTGCTGTTGCGTTATCAATTTTACGAGAGTCACGTGCTTACCACTACTGAGTAAACCGCCACATTTTACTGCATTCTTACAAAACTGTCGGTGTTTTTGCCTTTTTCGGCTGCCAGTTTTGAGGGGACGTCCCTGCGCCATCCAATCAGAGGAGAGCAAAGCACAGCGTCGGTGACGTTTCGGGACTGATTTCTTTAAGAAATCGCGCTCGCCATCCACACGTCTATACGTTAGCACGTACGTGAACATTGGGAAGCTTTTAGAAGGCTGACGGTTCTAGTATTTTTTTTTATCGTCTCTTCTCCCACCTTTAAGGAAACTCACGCATATACACGGAATTAAGTTCTTACAAATTGAGCCTAACGGTTTATCCAGAACAGACAAAGATGAAGACCAAATTCATCAATGGGGTGTCCTCCTCTCCTTCCATGGCTCTGGGTTTGCTGGTGAACGAGAATGCACTTGAAGTGCAGCCCGATACCGAACCCGACTGCAAAGCTATACGCTCGGATGAGCCTGACCATGAGGCCAGACACAAAGCTTATCTGTGGTGTAAGGAATTCCTATTCGGAGCATGGAAGAGTCTTGAGGAGGAGGATTTTCGGATGACTGTGATTAGGTAGGCAGCGGTATTAGCTACGTGCGCATTCCTAACGTCGACAGGCGGTGGTTCTGGTCTGTTCAGAATTAGTGTGCGTAAAACTGTAAAAAAAAGGCCCATTTAAAATGCCATTAATCATTGCACTGATTAATAGTGTACTAAGTAGAACAATAAAACTTCTTTATAATGACCAGAGAAGTGATGTGAATATAGTTAAACTTTTTTTTTCATGTGTTTTTTTTTTTACAGGGGCGGTCTGAGTAACAAGCTGTTCCTCTGCTCCTTACCCGAGGGTCAGCAGCGTGTTGGAGAAGAACCACCGAGCGTGTTACTTCGCCTTTATGGAGCCATTCTGCAGGTGTGTTAGTCACACCTTATGATTTAACCTGTCTTATCAATTACATTTCGTGTCACTGTATTCTGTTGCATCTCAGAGATCGATTTATTTTGCACGCATCTCTTTACCTGTAATTGTTTTTGTGCATGCAGGAAATTATTGAATGATAAATCATGGATAGTTAACTTATCATGTACGTTTGCAACTCACTTCACATTCCTCCTTTTACAGTGTGGGTTAATAAATAATGGTAAGGGCTTTTTGCGCCTGAAGGTATGTAAGGCTGTACGCTATTGATCATGTTTAAATCTAGACAAGTGATGCTCAGTTATTGATTTATAATGTCCTGAGTCATTGAGTAATGTCATTTGTCCTGACCAACATGCTAAGAAGCATTTCATAGGGTGGAATCAAAACACTTATGTGGATTGACAAACACTTATCTAGAGAATCTATGCCACCTGATTAATTCAGGTCACTGATTTCTAAATGAAGAGCATCTGCCTTTTTGTGATATTTTCTAAAATACTGTAATCGTTTTGTTCTTTTATAGGACTATGAATTTTACAGTATGTTTCCACTACAATATTATTTGTTATTAGTAGAAACAAGTATGATTTAAGTATGATTTAGATGTATTATAAGTATATGCAAGAGAAAGAAAGTGTGTGTGCGCGTGTGTGTGTGTAAGCATGACTGCCTGCTTACTGGTGTTTGAATGAGGACTGCCGTATTTTGTTGGGTGATGTACCTCCATGGCTGTACATGCGTGTCTTCTTTGCCGTAGGCTTGCCCAAGGAGCGTGCCTTGAGCACTCTTGTTTCCAGGTGATCCCACCATACCAGTCACGGTACAGTATTAGATCCCAGAAGCTACAGCACTGTCAACCAAGTTCTCGCCATTATGTCAAAAGCTTAAACCTTATTGCGTTTGACCCCTGTTGTGTGCGTTGCTCTGTAAGAAATATCAAGCTGTATCTGTCTGCTTTTTCTAAACAAATTTTCTAAAGCATGGTAGTTATATATCCCTTTACTTGTTAGACCTATTTCCATTTATTTATTTCACATAGAGAACACATTAACCCTTAGATTTCTGGGGCTGTCATGGCCATTTCGCTTTTAGAACTGTATTGTTTTACCATGAAACTGTCTGTTATATTTAGAAAATAATCCAGGCAATATGACCTGTTCATTCTTTTTAACCACTTAGACTCTCTGTTTCAATACACTATACCTAAAATTACAGCAAAGAAACGCATTTTCTCACTCCAAAAATACTTAATAAAGTGTATACAGAATATTTTAAATAAAAACCTACAACACCGATAGAAAATAACCAGACAGAACGTACTTAGCATTGTAACCTAGCCTTTGATCGTATTGCTATGATTACAGAACTCTAAGGGTTAAACAATTTGATAGCATCACAGCCATAAAGTCATATGAAAGAGCGCTGTAAAATCTTTCGTGATTAGCATTGTAAAACCCTGGTGATATGATGTCTGATGAGTTGTGACTGGTACAAAATTCTGCCATCAGAAGTCAAATGGTTCACTGTTAGGACAGAAACCTTGGATAAATGCTTCAGCCCTGATGTGTGACTTTTGCTTCAGAACGTAATGACCTAGCTTTCTATTCTATTTATTGTAGTGAGCCTTGTGACTTTTTTATAAAGATATATTTCAACCAATTGTTCCTTCGAAATGTGGCCCACATTTATGCAGCTTTATGGTGTCTTGTGGTAAAACAAATACTGATGTTTCAACAGTTTCATATGAAAATGTAGCAGCATGGTTTCCCATCTGGTTTGTCTCTCCTAAAATGGTAGCTATGCATAAGATCAGCATCAGAATCATTAATAAGGTGCAGTTTGAACATGTTTAAAATATATTCATAAAGAAATAAGACATTCTTAAGAAATACTCAATTCTCTGAGAACTGACTTGCCATAGAAAATACTCATTTTAAAAAGCCCATGGCCTCTCGGAGACTCTTAACTTGCAGGCCATACGTTTCTAAAAAAAGCTGCCACATTCGTGTTATACCAGTTATACCAGTTATACCACTATGAATTCTTTCAAAATATTATACTTGCCTGTGGTTTTAGAAATAGTAGCATATATTAGCATTGTAGGCTGAAATGAATTATTACAATGCTATTAAATGGAAAGAACTTTTTCACGTCTCTTGCCGCCTCCTTGTCAAGATGGTCAAATGGCTGTCGAATAAAAGGAAGAAACAAGAACATTCTGTGCTCATAGTTAGCATTTTGCTTTTTCTCTTGTTAGATGTCCTGTAATAAAGGTGACTCTGGACAGTCAGACACAGGAAATCATTTTCAAGTAAGTATCATATAGAAAAGGTATTGGGTTCTTTGGGAATTTGGCTACGATTTCATCTTGTGTTAATAAGAACCCTTGTACGTTATTTGCTTTGGTGGTCCCTCCTCATGAAACAAATGAGTTCCATTGATAACTTGCACCTTTTCACCTCTTGGTTAATGTGTTAATATTCTTGTGCAACCGTGTAGTAAATATTAACAATGCACGGCCATAATGTTAACAGATTGGCTCATTTTCCCTTTATGAAACACCTCTTTCCTTTTTCTAGGACATGTTTACATATATATCACATGGGTGATAGTTGGAGAAGTTCCTCAAACTTGTTGTGATTCAATTCACTCACTCAAATTAAGGGTGTCTTATTAGCATAACATGATGACTTTTAGATCAATATACTAGTTTATTTTTGTCCTTGCTTTTAAAGAGGTGATCAGACATATTTGAAACTATTGCAAAGGCTGGACCTGTTAGTAGCCTAGCCTTGATTTAACACTTGCATGTCAGCTAATTTGCTTGTCTGCCCTGTGTGGACTGTACATTGTTTACATCTTTTTTCTTGCATACATAGACTATATTTGCAAAATTTTTATGGACCCACTCAAATGGCCTATGCGTCACATTTAAGTAGGCAGTCACTACACCTTCTGGTCAGTATGTTGTCATTATCTGAATGAATAATTCGGCAACGGCTAGTGTTTGAAAGTGCAGTGGAAAAACCCAGCAGCTGCTGTCCTGCCCAGAAGTCACATGACCACTGCTTAGTCAGAGGGAGCACTGGAGGGAAGGAAATAGAGTAAAGACAGAATAAGCAACTGACGGAACTGGTGTTGCTCAGGGAACAGATGATGTTTTATAACACGTGATGCTTTTCCGCTCTTTAGTGACTTTATGGAATTTATGTGCCTGGGTCATAAATGTTCATTTTCACTCATATGCAATTCACAGTTACAACTGAGGACGTTGAAAAGTGGGAATAATATGGCTGTGAACCCCTGGTAAAAGTTCATTTGAACGTAATCACAATGTAACTATGTAGAGTATACATTCAGCAGAGATTTAAACATAGCTAACAAATAAGGGATTGGAAACATTACTTAGACTCAAGAAACGTATCAGTGATGTATGTCACACTAAATTATCTTCTTTTCATATCTCTGTCAATGGCTCTTCAAATATAAAAACAGGCAGGGCAGGACAGAAGCAGGATTCCGAGTTTCCCTAGACAAACAGTCTTTATTAGGCCGCTCTAAAGTAAATATAAGTTGTATTTTCAAAAGAAACCTTGGTGTAAATGATACATCAACACATCAGAGCTGCCTCTGAAATCACGAGTGCAAAGCTGCCACCTACACAGCATCTGTAATGCCATAGCATTTAGCTTAATGTAAATTTACAATAATTATAGGACATACAGTAATGCACTCATACGTCCCTGTGTAGGAGAAAGCCGCAACGCTTAAGTAAGTAAGACAAAATGCTCTAATAGACAGTATTACAAACAACATGGAAGATCAGCCCAATAAACCAGAGATTGAGTACTACTTACAATTGGACAGGCACATACAATTAGGAATGCCATTTACAGCTTGTTACACATAAGTAGAGGAAAGTAATCCACAAACAAAAGTAACGTACACAAATGAGCCGCGTCCAAATATGAGCAGACTTAAACTCTAGCTCCCACATTTGCAAACCAGCTGAAAATTGCAGCAACATTTGGAGTTAAACGTAAAAGTTTCCCATTATAATTTATTCTAATATTATGACAAATGTTAACTGGCGCATACCTATAATTAAAGAAAATTATTACACAGCATTTAGCAAGTTCTTTTATCCAGAGATAATCTTGCAATCTTTTTTTTTGGTTCAAGGGCCAAGCAGTTATAACTTATATTGCTTTATATGAGCTTTGTAATCTTGCTCTCAAATGGTACACATGTAATTTACTAACGTAATTTGATATAAGTCCATGGGGTCCTGTGACACGTCTTGGAATAATTCAAACTTTGCTATAAAGTCTCTTTGCTGTTGGTGTCTTAGAAATTGGAACAGTTTGAAAGATGAAATGTTATTTTTTTTTTTAACCCATTTTAAACGTTTACTCATATTAGCTATGAAGACCTTCTTTCCATGTGTAATATTGTTATGCAAGTTTAATAGGTACTACTCTAATTGAGACGCTGTGCTCTTTCGTTTAGTCATACAAATATAATGTCCAGTTATTTCCATATTTTACACCAACGTATTTCCCCTCTAGTTTAAATGCTCTCAGATTTCTTTTCCAATGTTGTCCTCCATTTGAGGAAATACAACTTCCCTGCTGGAAGCCCTGTCCATGTGTTGCTGTATTGTTTTGTTGGACAGGAGAGGATGTTGTTGCACACACTTGGTATTCTCAGACAGAAAGGGAGTGTTTAGTACAGAATATCACATGAGCCTGGTCAAACACAGGACTAGAAGATACATTCCACACATTTTACAGCAATCAGTGCACAGACTGTGCTAGAGACTGATGCACTGTGGTCCCAGTTGTTTATCAAAATTTAACCCCAGACATCCCATTTCTACCCCTCAGTGACATGATAGAAAATATACAACATTTCCTATTTCAACAGCAAACAGTACATAAACTGGATTATCACATTGATGTCCTTGGGATGTCGTTTTGGAAGAAAGCTAACAAAACAGTATCATAATATATTTTCATATATATTTTTATATAAGTCATGAAGTTCCAAATGCGTGTATTGTATATTGTGTACTCTTAATAGTTATATCCAACGTATGCTTTAGGCATATTTCACATTCAGTGAAATAGGATGTTTCATCCTTTGTTAAACATGTGGACAGCATGCAGTTAGCACGGCCAACTGAGAGATCCTTGGTTTGATCCCAACTTTCAGTTGCCCTAATTGGTTGGTCTAAATTGGCACGGTGTGAATGTGACTGACTAGTATCAATGTAACCTTTTTCCATTGATTAAATAAACAAGGTTGCATTAAATAAACAAAGAAAGCCCAAGCCAAACCTAAGTTAATTAGACACAATTAAATACAAGGCAAATATGACAAACCACTCCTCACAATCTCTTTTTTTCTCTGAGATGTCGCTTTCTAACTAAACTTATCTGAACATGCCAATTAATATGTCTAACAGTTCAAACCTAAGGGGTATAATTTTAATGAAAACTTCGAGGAACGAGTTAAACTATTGTTAAAGGAAGAACATGCTAAAATCCTGTTCCTGCAATAAGGGAATCTAATGCAAACAAACGGTGAGATTGTTGCATGTGACTATCAGCATATTGTTTTCATAATGTATTTTTACATTTATTTTCACATGTATTTATATGTGTATTCCTACTATCACTGCTTTCTATGGACGGCCACAATTAACTCTAACTAACACCCATTTCTTTTTTAATAGTGTACTAACACCAGCTCCAACTGACCTACGGATTTAAAAACACTGTGCACGGTGGTTTGGTGGTTTGGGAAACAGTGCAGTGTATGATTAATAGTGTGTTTATAGAATTTGTTGTGGTTATGTGTCTGCAGGGAGCGGAAGCTATGATCCTAGAGAGTGTGATGTTTGCCATCCTGGCAGAAAGGCAGCTGGGGCCTAAGCTGTATGGCATCTTCCCCCAGGGGAGGTTGGAGCAGTTTGTTCCAGTGAGTTTCACAGTTTGGAACCATACTCATTGAGCAGACAGCAAGCATTACCTGTGTCTGTCTGTGTGTGCATGTGACTTTGCAAAGCGGCATACGTGATTGGCTAATGAAAATGCTTTGCTTGTATTTGCCAGAGAATCGGAATGGACAGTGTGTTTGCCTGTGTGTTGGTGTGTGTGTGTGTGTATCAGTCAGTTTGTTTTGTGCATTAATGGTTGATCAGTATGTAATGAGATTACAGAAATATCTAATTGTAACCCTGCTTGTTTTGTGTTTTGAAGAGTCGCAAGCTTGACACAGAAGAGCTTAGAATCCCTAGCATATCTGCAGAGATAGCTGAGAAAATTGCTAAATTCCACAAGATGAGAATGCCTTTAAACAAACAACCCAAATGGCTGTTTGGCACAATGGAGAAGTGAGTACTAGAAAGTAGATGCAATATTTCAGATGGTACTGTTAACATAATTTACAGCCTTTATGCTATGTTAATTTTACCTATCAGCCTTTGCCGTTTGTTTTAGTTTTTCTGGGTGTTGGTAACATATTTGTGCCATTGCAATGCAAGTGAAAGTAAAAAAGGCTGATGTAAAGTTGTGTGTTTCATTCGGAGTGATAAAAAAAGAATTGTATGTTGTTGTAAGATGTATATATCCATCTATATATCCAAGCAACACTCTGGATTGTTCTTTATTGATCTCCCCCAAAACAGATTTGATAAAACCCGGATCATTAATAATATAAGAATATAAGAATAAAGTAAATAAACTGCTTCACTCACACACTATTGTAGTACTAATATTTAAATTGAACTATACTTTTTGCAAATCCATGTAAACACTAAATGCAAATACCATGTTAAATGGTAAAACATTGATTATTTAGCTAATAGCACCTGAAACAGAACACAACAAGAGAAATGGTTGTGCAATGGCAAGATTATTTAAACCTGGTTGAATGTTTGTATCGTAATATGTGTCGTAAGGTCCTTCTTTAAAGTCTGTCCATACTGTAGATACATGTGTCAGGTGCAAAAGCTGACCTTTACAAGAGAGGTCCACCTTCAGAAGTTTGAACACCTGCTGAGCTACAACCTACCTCAGGAAATGGAGAGTCTCAGGTAAACTTGATATAAATTCCATTTAACTGCCATTGATTAAAAACAAGAGATCTGTATAAACGACTTGTTGTCTCAACAAGATCTCCAATTCAGTTAATCCAAGGTCACATTTTGTATGCTATCACAAGCATCTCAACAGACACTATGAGAACGACAACTGATGTACTTGTGTAATACATGGTTTAACGCGGTTAAATCCAAATGTGGATTCTTAATGTGTTCATAACATAAATATATCAGTTCAGGGTCCAATTCCGTCTCGTGCAATAGTTCTCATATTGGCTCTAATGGCCATTTGTGTACCCACATACCTGTGTGCGCAATTGCCATATGTATTAACTTGCATAAACAAGGGTACTTTGCCAGGTATGTTTTGGTGTGGCTACATGCATGTTTGATTCCTGTCTGAAGTCTTGTTTGTCATTGTTTGCATTTTGTCCACATCCTGTCCTGCAGCCACCACGCTACATTGTTACAAATGGATGTCGTGTTTAAACTTCTGTAATGTGTTTCTTCATACACAATTGATGTTTCCAAACCAGTACAATTATGTTGGCTTATTGGAAGGTATTCACTATATTCATTATATGTGTTAGGTATCTGCTAGAATCCACCCCATCTCCAGTTGTTTTCTGCCACAATGACTTACAGGAAGGTACATGTACTATTACATGAAGTACTCATCTAATTAATTACCCAGTCATCTTGTACTCTTGAGATTACACATTGTACTTTTAAAATATGCCATCAATTACTCTTCACAGGAAATATTCTTCTACTAAATGGCCGGGAGGACAGAGAGAAGCAGAAGCTCATGCTGATCGATTTCGAGTACAGCAGCTACAACTACAGGTTATTACATCTCATTGTACTACATGTAACTTCTTCGTATAGAATGTAACCTGTAAGAATAGTATGTAAACGTAAGAAATAAAACATGGAAAAATGTGCAGTTAAATTGGCCGTTTGTAAGGTAGAATTTCTGTTCTATCCATATTGCTTTTCTAAATCTGTATGGTGGTTTTATGTAGGTGTTTATGTGTATGCATCAGATAATAATGAGACTGTCGTGATAATGTTATATACTGTTTCTTGCTGTGGCGTGCAGTGTAAACAGTGGATTGCCCTGTTTTCTGTCTCCCCCGCACTGAAATTCTTTTTTTTTTTTTTTTTTTTTTTATGACAATTGCATTAACACCTTCTTTAGAGCGCCAGTGCCCATAGTGGAAATCAAAACCCTGAATAGTGGGATTTTGTTAACAAACTAACATTAATTTAAAGTATAATTTCACATTTGGCACGTACACAGGAACAATCTCCTTCTTTTTGTTACCTCTTCATTGAAGGGTTAGCAGCAGACTACTGGTTCTTTTTCCCACCATGCTGTGCCAGAGCAGTCCAAGTTAACATTCTTGTAGTAAGCTACCCTTTGAAGAATTTTACACACTGAATTGATGGAAGCGGCCCAACTTTTTAGTCAAAACACTTTCAAGATCATTAGTATTGAAAACATCATTGGCAACCCTGGATGGATTGGCTTTTGTCCACCATCCATGGACACCCACATTCAAAAACAAATTCCTTGCAGTCTGTGAAAAGCCAACAACTAGAATCAGCCCTGTTTTTTCTGACTCACGTATTCAAAACTGTGTATATGGAGATTGAAGAGAAACTGACAAGCTTGACAGTGTCAATATAACTTGTGGTTACAATACCTCAGGATATTTGTTGTTTTTTTTCACACATTCCAACGTTGCCAACTGATTTGGCTGGTTCACCTGGCTCAGTCTGCCTTCCAACATCAGTTTGGTTGTTTCTTTTCATTTTTTCTTTAAAACCAGAGAGCAACACACAAATAGACAAAATTTTTAAGCTTTATTTAAAAAACAGAATGTACACTAAACATTTTAATTTAAAATCTGCTTTTACAGAGGCTTTGACATCGGAAACTTCTTCTGTGAATGGATGTATGATTACAACTGTGACACACCTCCATTTTTCAAAACCAACACCAAGAATTATCCCTCAGACGTTCAACAGGTATGACAACTACAACCCCTGGCAAAAAGTATGGAAGCACCAGTCTTGGATGAGCATCATTCTGACATTTCATTCTGTAGAACAGACTCAGATCAAAAACATGATACAATAATAAGAAAAGTGCAACTTGTTGGCTTTCAGGAACACTCAAAGAAATGAAGAGAAAACATTGTGGAAGTCAGTGAATGTTACTT
>JAUZST010008461.1:0-13554 GCA_034779995.1 Parotocinclus haroldoi
ACAGAGAGAGAGAGAGAGAGAGAGAGAGAGAAACTATCGCTTATTATGCAATTAGAAGTGAATTTTTCAGCAACCTTTTAGTAAAGAGACCACAACTGGACCAGCAGAATTACCAGCTCTATGGAAAAAGAGGTTAACTAATTATTATCTGAGGTAAGTTTAATTATAGGAACATTTTGGCTAAACCTTTGTTTCTTAGGTCAGGGAAATCATTTTTGTTTGTAGTAATCACATACACCACTGATAGGAATCTTAAAAATGCTGCAGAATTCCTTTAATGAAATGTTTTTAAGTTAACAATTTAAATTATGTTTGAAGAAAATGATTGATTTGAACTAGACTTTATTCATCTGCTGATTAATTTATGCAATTCTGGCTGGATATAAATCTACCTGTTTGCCTTCAATGAATGAAGAGTAAGACTTAAAGTCACCATAAAGCACTGGAGCACAGTCAGAGAATTACACAAGAGTTGATACACAAGAAGGCTGAAAAAGAGCTTCCACTACAGTTTGGGATTGTCTGGAATGTTATTATACTAGAGCTTGAAAAATTTGGTTAGAGGCTACTAATCTACAAGACTGTGCCTGGCTGATGTTACCAGGTTCTTCATTCTCAGGCTTACATGTAGGCCATCCTGCCCACCTCCAATGCTTGTCATACTTCCATTTGCTGATGGAGGGTTCTACTTACAGTGAGGTAATGAAACATCTCATAGTCATCTACTGTTTCTAAATATACAGTATTTACACAATGGTAGAATAAACACACAAGGGACCTCCTACTTCAGTGAGCAGAGCACTGTTAAATTACTAATCCCTGTTCCCATCTTCAGTTCAGACAGCAGTCCAGATTTTCATTTTAGTACAAACCTCAATTTGCAAGAATCAAACAAATACATATTTACAAACAAAATTCATCCTTGGAAATGAATTTCAAATGTGTTCTAAGTATATATGTATTTCCTGTATGTGCCTGTGAGCATAACCCTCAAAGCCATGCATGAAAACCTGTGAAGTCTTTGGAACTTCTCGATCAGAAGAACAGTATATGCATAAAATACCTGGACCAAGCCACAGCCCTAGTCATACAAAAGTTAAACAGGCAATCCGTTTCAAGGATGAGGAGAAATAAAAGAGTAAGCAAACTCATAGTGGAATCAATGGATGTATCACTAAGATCAAGCCTATATTAGCTCAGTTCATGTAGATACCTATGTGAAACCCTAGGCCTATGATAAACTCTTCAAAGGCCATCAAGCATTCCAAAAAGAGCCAAACCTGGAAATGAACTGTTTTATGCTGTTATGGGTTGACACAGTAAGCTCGATCCTCTACTCCAGGTAGATATCTTCAGTGGGACAGGCGTACTCCAGATGCTCTTGATAATACTCCTGAAATGCCCGTCTGTACCCATACACAAACACATACAAATTAAGACAAATTTGTAAATACATTAACATCAATAAACACTTCCTTCAATTTACAGTATAGTAGTTTCAAAATACGTTTAAAATAATGATTATTAATTGTAAATCTATTAATTGTACATTTATATTTTTAGACTAAAATATTTATATTTTACTCAAATTGCCTGAAATAATGTGTTTAACCACTGAAAAAAATTAAACTGCAGTCACAATAAATTCTTCTCACAGACCAACCTACAGAAGAGATCTAGGCTAATTCCCAATGTCCTTAGATATTAGCAGTCTCGGCTTGCTTCATCCCATTTGGTGCTGGATAGAGCTATTGGTTATCGACACTGTTCATGTCAATATGTGTGTGAGCCAAGGCTTAAAACAGTTATGGTTGGCAACTTGCACCTAAAGAATACATCGATGAGATTTTGACACAATTCTAGAAAGAATTGGGAGGAAACTAGACAATCTAGACAAGCCCATGTAGACACGGGTGAACACACAATGGCTCTCTTCAGGTGACAGCACAATCCACTTGCGCCACCAGGCCACCGTTGATTATATAAATGAGATCATAATAATATGATGAAACTGGGTCTCTTACACTCATGATGAGGCTCCAACTCAATTTCCTCCTCTAACCCATTTATACAGGCCCTTTCAGGGTGAATCTTTAATTATTTACACTGCAATAGTCTCAGTGTCTATCAGCACCCTCTCATTAGCAAATGATATACTTCAAAGCCTCCCAATATGCATGACTCTGCTCCATTCATGCTTTCTTTTCTCTGCTTTGTCCTTTCTGACTGTATTTTAAGTGAATATTAGAAGGTCTGGATGAACTCACCCCACACACTCAGCCACAGGTCTCATAGACTCCTGAGAGACGAAGACATGACAAGCAAATCTGTTCAGCACTGGGTGCTTAGTAATGAAGCCAAAATAACTACAGGACAAAAAAGACAAAAACACAGAAAAGGCAGAATTTAGTTCAAAATAACCTGATTAAGTTTTCTTGACTATTTGAGCATTCTGTACTTCATCAAAGAGAAAAGAACATGTTTCTACCAGTTGTTTTTTGGATGGCATCCGCAAAAAGAGATATTTTTCATCTGGAAGAAGTGACTACATCTGTCAAACTGTAAGAAAACAACACAGTATTCAGCATTCAGAAAACAATATACAGCAATGATCATGATTATAAACCCAAATTGTAGCTTAGTCAGTCGAATTAGATACATTTAATCTCATGTATAGTTTTATTTGTTGTATGTAGTTGCTGCTATAGCAACTATTACAAAAGTTAAATGATCAAAGAATTGACCAAAGACTTCTACTTTCTTCTACTGAGCCTCTTTGGTCTTTGCTGCTGCTGAACTCTGTAGCATTAGTGATACTCAGCTCATTAAAATTCCTTTGCATAGAGATGAATTTTCAGCAGAGTGAAAGTCTCTTTACTATCAACTGGCACTCCAAATAGAACCTTTTAACAAATATGCACTGATCTCAGAAAAAAAACCTTTATAGCACTGATGTGACACAAACCATTGCTGTGACTGAGTACTTTAATAATCCAGCCACTCACTTCTTTTTCTCCCACACACTATCTCTCACCTCTTCTGAGAGGTCATACTCATCATCCAGACTCATGATCAGTTTAACTCCCTGTAGGCTGATCTCAAGTTCACACAGAGATGGAGGACGAAGATGTACTGTCCTCTTCCTTGTTGTGGCAATCTGAAGCACAGACATGTAGGCACAGGATTTAGGTTGGGTTTGATGATATAACCATATTCAGTGCATCAGTACTATACCTTCTGCATGGCAGCACAGAGAATGCCATTGCCTTGGTGATAAGGCACTTCCACTGAGCCCAAAAACTGCACAGTGAAATTCTCTATCCATGCTGGGTTTCTCTTCATTGCTTGCAAAACAACACAACAGGAATGTGTGCTTACTTGTGCAGATGTCTGGAAGCACTTCTTAAGGACTTAAGGAACACGTTTCTTGCTCTTACCTATCATGTCTTTGGTTTGTCCGACAACTTCATGAGCATAGTAAGCAGGGAAGATTCCCCTAGCCCCTGTACGCATGTTGTAGCCACGGTACCAGTAGTCATCCTCCTCTTCCTCAACAAAGAGTGGGTCATCAACATCCAGTTCAACTTCATCTGCATGTCGTGGGATAAACCTGAGCAGCAACAGTCAGAAGGTGTATTGAACAATAATTATAAGGGGTTATCAGACTAATGCCTGGTTTATGCTTACTGTATACTATGTTGGCAAATGAAGAATGCCTGCAATGGTCTGTGTAACAACAACATAAAGTGGATTGTAACTTTCTTGTAATTCCACTGACAGATGTCAGTAGATATATTTGTAAGTTTCTAGTTGCAACAAGGATAGGTTTCAAATCCATTCCAGCAATCAACAGCCAGATGAAACCGAATGGCTTGGACAAGTCTGCAGAATTTATGGAATATTTTCAGTCTCACATACATAAAATATCAAGATTTTAATTTAGGAAACATGCGTAGAAACTTGACCATACATTTAAAATTGAACAAAATGTACCTTCATGTGGGTTTGCCTCAAAGAGTATATAATACAGTGAAACCTATTGAATGCCTCTTCACTATAATAATTCAGCGCAAAAAAAATATGTCAAGGTTTTTTTTGCCCCAAATTCGAACAGTGTGACTTTGAAAATGGACACCTAGATAATTTTTATAATAGGATAATTTTTAGTAATCTTTTAAAACTTTTTTTTAGGGAAATGTTTGAATTTTTCTTTGTAATAATAACTTACACCACTGATGAATTTATGGTTTTTTTCTTATGAGAATTAATTTATTTATATTTATTTTAATGTATATTATTTATACATTTATATCAATTTACCTAAATAGAACACTTAATGTTGCGATCTTTTAGCCATAATGCATGTAATCCTGTCCAATCTGTGATGATAATGCCAGATAAAAACATAAAAAGAAGAAGTGTGTGATCATACAAGAATATTATATATTATATAATGTTATATTAGTATTATGTATATTATATCAGTCTCTGTGTGCGATTTCAGACACCCCCCTCAGTGTCACCAAATCTGTCCCAGTGATGACACGTTTTAAGACTGCACTAGACTCAGTGGCTATATAGTTTGACATTATTTTAAATTATTTAATGTCCTTATTGATTTTATGTACTGTACATTTACACTTACATTTATTTGCTCTATTCATACATTTAACCTTTAATTACATACAAATATAGCTGTAAAAGCAATCGTTTTGGGATTGAGAAGGTATTATGTATTATTGTATGGTATAATGTAAATTAACACAGATGGAAGACCAAGTGAGCAGCAAGGTGGCATAGCTATTAGCTTACAGCCCCAAAGGTCCCCAGTTGTAACTGATGTCTCACGTGTACAAGCATGTGTGTTACCTATGATGGATTTTCTCCCTTTATGTGGTTGGTTCTACTCATTCAAAGTGGTAGATTTTACCTGAAGACTGCTCTGTGTGTCTGGTCTTTCTCCTCTCCATTTATAGTGCAAGAGAACAAGCCAAATGACTCTGTACCTAAAACATAAGACATTAAAGTGAGAGATGAATCACTGTGATTTGAATAAATATACTAAATGATTGTGCTAAGGGCAAATAGCAGCTGTCAGTTAATTTTTACAACTACTTTTCATTTCATTTTGCTTTCATGAACTATTTATGGAGATTGAAAATCACTTACTGGAGGACCGAGATGTGCCGTTGACAAACACATTCAGGAATTTCTTGGAGAATGGCATGTCTGCTTCCGGAGAAGAGTCTTCCTCAGAGGATGAGCTTAAGAGTAAATCTGGTCGAGTTCTGCCAAATGTTTGGCTCTTCCTGTATATACAGTCATCCTCATCAGCTGCATCTTCATCACAGACAGTGGAGAGTCCATCACTATCTTCACTGAGCACAGAGGTGCAGCGCTTCAGGCTTATTAGCTCCAGCGTAGTATTTTCATCCACAACTAGTGTATATTTTACTGAGTCATATGCTAAAGAGTCGTCCAGAGTCCGGACTCCCACTGAGTCCATGGTGCTTTGTAGCTCCTGCACACTTTCATCAATTGGTGGGGAACTATCCAAGTAAGTGTCATTTCCATAGGGTGAGGGTGGCTTGTGGATAGCTTCTAGAAAAGGTGAGGTATCCTGTTCATCTTCATCATTATCTGTCGAGTAAGTGAGTCTGAAGCAATGATTGGTCTGTGCTGTAGGGATATCAAGCGTCAGACTGTTTTTGACCTGTGTGATTTTTTGCAGAGATAGTGGATCCAACCTCGTCTCTCGCCCATCATCTTTGTCACTGAAAATACTTTCACTCAAGCTCGGGGAATCCAAGACCTGTATCCTCTCAATCACCAGGTCATTGTTTGGCTCATCCTCTGCCTCATTTGCTTGATTCTTCAACAATTGTTGATATGTAAAGTCCTGATTCTTAGTCTGGTATCTCTCTAGGTACACAGGAGCAATGGCATCATTTGTTGGGTTGCTCATGTATAGACAAGAGTTTAGAGACTTGCTGTCATACTTGCCATCAGATCTAGGAGAACTGACCCTTCTGCCTTCATTCTCACTCTGAGCTCTTAAATCTGAATGGCTTCCAAATGGCTGTTCTTCTGAGTCTCCCTCAACCTTCTGCATCCCATAATCTTCACTATCATTGAAGCCTTCTGGGTCCATGTCAGATGAGGGTGAGATAGTGTCAGAAATAGATGCAGATCGCCTGAGGCAGTCCTCGGGACAACTGATGGGGAAGGACCCCTCAGAGATCATCCTGTTGACCAGGTTACTGAGAAGCCACGGTGAATCTGAGTTCTCACTAAGTTCATCCTCTGATTCTGATTCAGAGTCTCCTTCTGTGGTTCCATCATAGTCATCTCCTGTGGGAAGGAGTCTGGGTTCAACAGGAAGGTAGAAAGATCGTTGAAAACCCTCTAGGCTATGGTCCGGTTCGATCTTCAGTAGCAGTTGCTGAGCAACATCATCACAGGGTACAGCAGGAGGCAGTGTCTCATCAGGATCAGCCTGGTGCTCAAAATCCTGCTCGTCATCTACATTCTGTAGTCCCATCAGGGCCTGACCATCATCCAAAGGATGTATATCTGGGCTGTGCTTCAAATATAGTGAATGGTCCTCTTTAATGGGCTCAGGTTGGCCTAAAAGAAGAGAGGCCTTCAGTCCTATAATTCCACTGTCTTGTTCAGCATCAAGTTCTTGGTCTAGTTCAGGGTCAGATGTTGGGGAGCTGGCCTCTTCAATTGAGTTGGTAAGGTGTGAAGACCTTCCACTGCTAGACTCACTTGTCAAATCTAGCTCTGTCTCTGAGATGGATGAAATCATGTTACTAGCCAGTGGTCCCCCACAGGCAAATTCTGCCTCCAGATCACCCTCTATGTCAGAGTCAGATCCAGGGGAGCTCAGGTCATCACTGTGATGATCTGATGCTGCATAGTGCTTGGCATTCATGTCAGCAATGCCGGGGTCAGAGGAAGGAGATGTTGTGTCATTTGGTGCAGCAGCAGCAGGTTGATTCTCAGGCATATCACTAGGCCCATTTATATCACCAACGTTGGACTGACTGGATGATACATGCCTGGAGAAAGCAGTTAGATCTGTGGGTTCAATGCAGGGAAACTCTATGTAGGATGAGCCATCTGCTCCTTTACAGGTTAAATCATAGGTCTCATTGCTCATGAAGTCAATCTCAAATTCTTTATCTAATTCCTCATCTGAGAGTGGGGTCTCTGCATCATTTCCAAGTGGTGCTGTCGAGGATAGACATTTACTAGTGCCATCCATTGTAAGGTCGTTGTCCATCTCGGGGTCATTAGCAGTCTCTGTGGTGATGGTATAAGTATCGTTAGGTCGGGGATGACACACTTGGTGTTTAGCATGGCCATTGAGGTCATGGTCAACTTCAGTGTCAGAGCACTGTGAAATGCAATCCTCTCCAGAGCGGACATGTCCTTCAGGATTTCCTTCAACATTAAGCTTTACGTCCGTTACTTCAAAGGAGTTGTGTTGCCCAAAGGAACCTGATTATAAGGAATCAAGGCAGAAAATAATAAAGAATTAGACAACTTAAGGGTCTTAAGACCCAACTCAAGGTACATTTTTAAGATAAAGAGATGAACTGTAGTTAGGTCAGAAAATATCTACAATCAATCTACATTCACTCTTGATTCATTTCAATAAATTCTTTTTATACTTTTTTATACTTTAATTCTTATTACACATACATGAACAGAGATAAGATGATGGTGAAAACACTGAGACGTGAGATGACAACTTTAGGTGTACAGGGTCAGGGTCAGACTTTTTTTTACCGTATTCAAGCCGCTCGCGTCTGTTGCCCTCAAAGTCATACAGCAGCGGTCTGCCAGGTGACTGATTCAGACCACAGTGTCCAAGTGGGTTTGTGGGAGTACCTTTCACAGAGGCAGCAGTGTCAGGAGCCCCTGGGCAGGTGCCAGTAATGTGGTTACCATCCTCAAGGCAAGTGTGGGTTGGAGACAAACGTCCTAAAGCAAAAGTAATTATTCATAGTAGGTTTATGACCAGGGAGAAAATACATATTATTAAAGGTATTATAATGACTGCTTCATATTTTGTTAAATAAACAATATTCATCATTCCTGCACAACCCCTTTCATGTATCATGATGCATGTATCCCTCTTACACTACTAACAGTTCTTACACAAAAACAATGTTATCAGTAAGTTAACTTAGTCAGGAACAATAAAAAATACTTTACTGAATAAGAATTATGCATTTAGGAACAAAATACCTTATAATGAGTCATTAATAATAATAATAATAATAATAATAATAATAATAATAATAATAATAATGATTATAGTAAATTATAATTAGAGGAACCATATAATTTGTCATTGAAAATGAATCATTTAAAGCCAGGCATCAACACATATTGGCCAGGGCATCACACAATCATCTATTCACTCAAATTTAAAAGTCCCAGCAATATAGAGCACCTTGTTAGTACTGGGTTTGACCCCTTTGAATTCAGAACTGCCTTAATTCTTTGTGCCATAGATTAAGTCCATACTAACAATATAGCATCATTTGGTTGCTACAGATTTGTCAGCTGACTCTCCTGTTCCACTGCATACTAAAGGTGCTCTATTCGATTGAGATCTAGTGACTGTGGAGGTAATTTACATACAGTGAACTTTCATTGTTTTCGAAACCAGTGGTTATGTGTGCTGTGTGTTATGGTGTGTTCTGTTCATACAAGGCAGGATGGATCACCACATGAATCTCAGCAGAAATCAAGATTCATCAGACCAGGCAAGTCTTCTATTTTCCAGTTCTGGTGACCGTGTGTGACTCGTAACCTCAGTTGCCCATTCTTAGGTGACAGGAGGAGGACCCAGAGTGGTTTTCTGCTTCTGTAGCTCATCTGCTTCAATTTCGGTGTGTTGTGAATTCACAGATGCTAGTCTGCATGCCTTGTTTGAAATTAGTTGTAATTTAAGTTATTGTTTCCTTTCTGTTAGCTCAAACCAGTCTAGAGATCATCCTCTGACCTCTAGAATCAATAAGGCAAGCAAAGAAAACTTGTCACTAAGTGGATATTTTCTGTATGCATATTTTGGTTATTTTTCTGAAAACTTCGGAGATGGCTGTGTCATCCAGACCAACCTATCTATGACCAACAACCATGCCATGTTCAAAGTCACTTAAATCACAGTTCTTCCCCTTTCTGATACTTGGTTTGAACTTTAACAGATTGCCTTGACCATATATACATGTCTAAATATATTGAGTTGCTGCAACATGATTATAATGTGATAGTTACTTTAATGGTAAATGGTAAACAGTTGAGCAGGTCTATCCAATACAATCATGCTAGCAACACTTACCCTGTGAAGTAGAATTACGAAGTGAATCCTGCCAGGTTGTTTTCCGTGGAGATACACTACTGTTGTTGTTCAAGGAGTCCTAGGATGACAAAGAATGACATATGTCACAATCACAAATGTACATTTCTTTTTTTGTACAGTACATTGTACAGTATTAATTTTTTTCAGCTTATTTATTTATTGTTTGCTTCTAGTCTGTATAACGGTAATACAAAACATGTACCTGTGAAACTGTAGTGCTCAGGTTTAGAGTTGTAGGGCGACTCTTAAGGGAACCTAAGGTAGGAGAGGGAGGAGGAGAGACAGAGGGAGAGGGTGGCACATCAGGATCTGTGTCTCTTTCATCCCCCTCCTCATCATCATCTTCATCATCAATCATCTCAAATTCCTGGAAGTCATCTTGGAATGTGGATACAGGGTGATGGATGTCACTCTTCTCCAGAATAAGCGAATCCTGCAGAACAAGTAATTTTTTTACAATATGCTGTATGTGAAACAGGAGCACATTTCATATTTTCTTAGAAAAGTAAACTAAACATATGGGCGTGCTCATCAACAATAATAAGGTAAGCTGTTGCATTTAAATTATGCTCAATTGTTATTAAGGGGGTGCCAAAGTATGCCAAGAAAATATCCCCCATAACATTATACAACCTGCAGCCTGAACTGTTGATACAAGGCGGCATGAACCTATGTTTCATGTTGTTTACTTCAAATTCTGACCTTACCATCTGAATGTAACATCAGAAATAGAGATTAATTAGATTTTGCAACATTTTCTAGTCTTCTGTTATCCAATTTTGGTGAGGCGGTGCAAATTGTAGACTCTGCTATAGCAATGTGCTTCAAGGTTCAATGTGTATTGCATTCAGAGATGCACACACTGGTCATAATTGGTTGTTTTGATTGCTTTCCAGTTCAAACCAGTTTGGCCAGTTATCTGACTTCTGGCATTTTCTCTTATTCAGACCATTCTCTGTAAATCATATAGATGTATATGCATGGAAATCCCAGTAGATCAGCATTCTTATGCTCAGTTTAAACTTGCCTAAGTGCATTGAGTGGTGACTAGATATCTGCACTAACAAATAGGTGTAGTACAGTTGTACCTAATAGAAACTTAACTTGACCAGTCAGTGTATGTTTTGTTTTAGTAAGCATAACTACAGACACTAACTAAACTACAGAAAGGAAACACATATAAATCACTGCATACATAATTCAAACATTATCTAATACTGTATATACATTGAAATCAACATCACAGTAAGAATAACAATTATAGTTCTGAGCATTTATTAAATATCTTTAAGTGCTGTTGAGCCCCATCATCCAGCATAGTTTCCAACTGATCCTTTTCTATCTTCTCATTATTTTATTAAGCTTGCTTTTAGCACATGTGCACTGCAGTGCCACTAAGAAAATTACATTACAATGGTGTTACATGTTGTAACATTAAGCTTCTGTTTCACTTGAAGGAAGGAACCCCTACCTATCAAAATAGCAACAGAACCTTTACACTTAAAAGCATATTTTATTCTTCTCTTGCTATACAAAGTCTAAGTCAGAATTATTTTATAGCACTTTTTACAATGGAGCAATGTCTAAAATCAGTTATAAAAGTTTATATCTTCTATTATCTAGATCAATCCCAAACTGAGCAAGAGTAGGTCAATAGTGGAAGGAAAAACTCTCAAAACATTATAAGGAAGAAACCTTGGAAGGACCCAGGACAACTCCATATTTTACATGTAACACTACCAGATAATGAAGCATAAATAAATTACAGTAGCAGTTGACCAGAGCAGCTCTAGCAGGGCAAAAATGTGATACAAGCATCATTACTGTGCACAATTTATGAACACAGTTAGCTATTTCCCGTGCTCTAATAATTAAAAGGTATTTACCTTTTAGTTCACTGTTTTAGTTCCTGTTTACTTTAATATAAAAAATATAAAATATATTAATAATTTAATATTTAATCATATTTTTTTTAATCATTTAATTAATATTTAATTTAATATTTAATAAAAGTCAGTATTATCTTTATTTGGTTGCAGAAATCGTAATAGATATAGTCTTATAGTCTTATTTCAAAGCCCTTCCCCCTGTGCCACAAAGACACAAATCAATAATCAATGCACTCTCATGGCCTGACAAGTGACTCCAATAACTGCAGCCTGGCAGGCCAATCACAGGCAAGAATAACTGATTGACAATGATTGAACAGCAAAATGACACCGCTGTCATATTTCAGGGTGTGGTCTTATCCTTACCAGCTTTGCCTGTTTCAAGACTTCAAGACTGTTTCAGACTTAAGCAAGAAAAAACTATTCTGCTGACAAAGAAGAGTGTGCACAGAACTCGTGTATGAATGCTGATTATGTAAATGTATGACATTAACAACACAGCTTGAGAAAGAACAGAAAGGAACAATGGCAAGGGGTACAACGGGACAGAAATTAGACAACTTTGTACATAAAAAAATGCTTATGAGATAGCAGGCAGTAGAGCGTAAGACAAGTGGCATGTTTAATAAATGTAAACATGCAGTCTATAGTTTAAGTATATATATATCTCCAGCATTCTGTAATATCTGCAGTAAGTAGCTCATACTCACACACATAAACACACAGATGCAGTATCAGATGACAGCAGAATGCAGTGAGTGTAAGGAGGACATGCACTGACTAAGGCCCTGACAAATAGGTTCATGTTGATTCCTCAAAAACCATCACATACACTGTCCACAAAACATATTAGTTCAGATAGCTTATATTTTCCAATTCTGATTTTGATCAAACCATGCTAATATGCCATCAAAATTTGCACTGACATGCGTCAAATAGCTCATGCCATGAAAAGTCAGTATTATCTTTATTTGGTTGCAGAAATCGTAATAGATATAGTATTATAGTCTTTTGACTATAATTTACATTTACATTACGTTTCATTGCAACAAATGACTGTTTTATATGTTTTGGTTTTACTGAGTATTGCATGTAGTGTAGTGTGTGGGGAGTATATATCTTTTTATTTTATTCAAGTCATTGTTTTAGCATATTTAAACCATTAACAAAACTAAGACAACTTTGTGTACCACAAAGTTACCTCAATATCTGTCACTTTTGTTTTGGTATGGGGGTTATGTAGCACTAGCATTAGTTTACCTCTGTAATTTAATCAAACAACTCAAAGTTCAAATAATTCCTTTGGTGTTTACTTAAGTAGAACTACTACTAATCTGGTATAAAAAAAATATTAATGGAAACATTGTAGAATGGCTTATATATTTTACTTAATAGAAGTACAAAAGGTATGTGCTATTAAATATACTTGAAGTAAAAACAAAATGGTTCATTTCAATAAAGCTAAAAAACCTAAATTTTTGAAATATATCCAAAACATGTTGCCTTTATTTTTACTCATATCTTGACATGGCCTTAGTTAGTAATACAGTATATCATCAACTCTTAGAAACACTGTCACTGAATTTTAGTTGAACAACTATTCACCATTTTTCAGATTAGTTCTTCTTTTAAACACTCCACTATGCCACTTAATTAAAATCGAATGCATTTTGCTCAAATTAGGTTAAAAAGTGTTAGGAATAACATTGTTTTAAAATATAAGTGCTTTTATAGGCATAACTGCTTTGCAAGAGCTCCTTCAAAATCGTGAAGCGACAGGAAGAGATGGAAACACTACAATTGTATTATGTTTTGTGCATGTACCTGTGCAACACTTGCAATGTATCACATATATAGTGTCAAGTACATACAAATGACTCCAATTTGTGTATCATTAGATACTTGACTAGAAAAATAAATAGACAAAAAAAATGTGAAAATGCAGTGAATAAAGGCAAAAAGTATTAAGCTATAGCAACACGTTAGTATTGTCAACTTTTAATTTAATTGCTAAAAACACGTCAGTAAATCATTGCCATTTAAGTTCAGAGCTCACTGTGGCGTTCCATTTTTGTGGAACTTATAACCGATGATCAATGCAAGCTACACTATATACAGTCGAATCTGGTTAATTGGACCACTGGTTAAAGGGACCAGCCGCTTATTCGGACCAAATCCTAAAGTACCGAACCAAATCCTATTATATACGTGTAATGTTATTCACTTATTTGGACCAAAATTCCATTTAATCGGACCAAAGAACGTGAGAGCGAATAAGAAAAAGAA